>APFE031364034.1:186373-201197 GCA_000404065.3 Pinus taeda
TAGGATATTCTGACACATAGGAAATAGTTAAGTTCAACTTGGTCTAGTATAGAGTTAGGTAAAGTGTGTTTCTTTACCGTTGTACATATTGTAACTTACAATCCGACGGTCACGATATGTAGTGATCCGACGGTTCATTCTCTCCTCGGTATTACCGACACTTGATCCGTGGCTTGACACCCGATTGGTCCATGAATTCTATTTAAAGCGCATGGAGGGTCATTTTTAGGTTCACCGTGCATGAGAGAAGCTTATGTAAAATTTTCATTCTTTTATTAATAAATTGCGTGTAGTAGCCACGTTGGCGCAGGCCGTGGACTGTTTCCCTCTCTGAGGGTTTTAACCACGTCAAAATACTGGTGTATTGATCTATGATCTGTTTGTGAGCGGTGTCCTTCTGGTGTTCTTTCTGAGGAACTTACCCTGTAAATTCCTACACATGCCTCAGCCCACAAGTGAAGTGGTAGGCCTTGGTCATGCAGCATTGCCTGTGCTACCCCTACAATAGTTCTATTCTTCCTCTCGGCCACCCCATTCTATTGTGGTTTATGAGGTTCCATCAACTCTTATTTAATTATTTCTGCTACACAGAAGTCCTTAAACTCTTGAGAGACATATTCTCTAACATTGTCACTTCTCAAGGCCTTGATCTTCTTCCCTGAATCTTTCTCGACCAAAGCTTTGAACTAACAAAACTTTGTGAAGGTTTGGTCCTTCTTCTGCATGAAATAAATCCACCATTTACAATGATAATCATCAATTAAAATCACATAATACCTTTTCTTTGTTGTGGATGTCATCGATAATGGTCCACAAAAATTAGTATGAACTCACTCTAAGATAGCCTCTTCTTGACTTTCTTGATCATGAAAGGAAGACTTGGTGTACTTTCCCAAGGTACAAATTTTGCATGTGTCAACTTGCTCAAGTTTACCTTTGGGAAGTTTTGTAGATATCTGTTGCATTATCTTCAAAGCCCCATGATGAAAATGGCCCAACTGCCTATGCCATAACTCGCCAAAGTCTTGGCTTTGCACCAATTTTGTTTTGTACTCAATGCTGCATAATCACCTACCTCTAGTTTATAGAGATTCTTCAACCGAATCCCTATCCTCTTGGTCTGAACCGTGGCTATGTGTCTTAGGAATGCCTTTCCTTTACTGAAGACAACATCTTAGCCTTTGTTCTCCAACATCACGATCAATACCAAGTTCTTCTTCAGTCCAGTCACATACATCACATCTGTCAAGATGAGAGGAGCTCCATGCTCCCTCCAAAAAGCAACCATGCCCACTCTTGAAACACTATACCTTCCATCATCACCCATCTCTATGCGCATCTTGAGGTCTTTCTCCTCCAAGGCACTGAATAAATTTTTATCACCAGTCATGTGGAATGAGGCTCCACTGTCAGGATACCAGACACAACCAATCATTGATGACACCATGCATACGATGAGGGTAAATTCCATTTTGAACTGAGAGGCTAATGCCTCACCTTCCAATCCTTCCGAGGATTGCCTCTTGGACTTCTTCTATTGGCAATTAGTCACATAATGTCCCATCTCGTGACAATTAAAGCATCTCTCTTTAGACATGTCACCCTCATTCCCTCCATGAGAAGAATTTGATTTTAAATGGGAATCTTTTCCCTTCCCCTTCCTTGCCTTACTTGCTAAGGCTATATTTTCGTCATCATCATTCTTGGATGAAGAACCATCTCGTGTGCTCCTCCTAATCTCCTCCTGCATAACATCTGACCGTAGTCGTTCCCAATCTGGAAGTTTCTCCCTTCCATTCACAGAGTCCTGGTAACTATTCCAACTTTTTTGAAGGCCAAGGAGAGCGAGGCTCACCATATCATCATCAACAGTAGTTATTCCCACACTTCCAAGCTCATCTCTGTAGGTGGTGAGCTTGTTCAGATATGTGGAAATAGTATTGCCCTTCTCCATCTTGATTCTTCGAAGATTATCATTGAGCACCAATTTCCTCTGCTCGCTACTATTCTGGGAGAAATCATTCAATGTCTTCCACATTGAAAATGGAGTATCCTTCCCATGGAGACTCGAGACAATATGGTCTTGAACTCCCTCAAGGATGCTCTGTCTCACCTTCATCACACACTTCTTCCACTCAGCCAACTCTTGTGCATTAGTTGAAGCTAGCTTTGGGATTTCTTGATCAATGAATTCCTTCAAGCCATTGTCTTCTAATATAGCCTCCATTCTATCTTTCCATGCTATATAATTCGAGCTACCTTCCAAGGCATACTTGAGTCTCAAGCCATAGAACACCATTGGCCAACCTTGAAGTATGATATGAATTCGATTTGCACCTGCAACCACGAAATTCAAACTTTGAATTATCCTCCCAGTATACTATCCACAGCTCTGATACCATGTCGAAAATTTGGTGCAGGTTAACCTGATAATGCAATATAAATTAAAGCAGAATACTATAACCTACTTCTATTATCAATTTGTGGAAGCTTAAAGATCAAGCTAAGCAATATAACCAGAAGAAGAAGAATCAATCACACAATACACATGAAAATAATTTGGTGAAAGCCCCAACTAAAAACCCCACACTATTGTATTATCATACATGGTAGAAATACATAGGAATTATACAAAGCCTTAGCTCTCACAACTAGCTAGCTCTTAGTACAATCCTCACAGATTCTCACAGGAAATCTTGGATTCTCTCAAGCCTTCCTCTCTGACCTCCAAGCTCCTATTTCCTTTCACTATTCCTTGTGGATGATTCTCGTATTACCAAGTGGATAATCTACTTTCAAAACTGCGCAATCCTCAAGGATTAAATCCTTGATTGCATGCATGAGTTTTCTCTTTAAGAAAACACATGCACCTGATAGTACATTGTCCTTGACTTTAATCTCAACTTGTTCCTTCTTAGAATAGACATGCATGAGTTTCTAATGAGGGAATCGTCAGTTAACTGGAGTAGCACTAGTTGAGTGCATGCATGCATCAACTTACTGTTAACTGACTATTAGTTCCTCAAATAGTTTGGAACTAATTTAACTGGACTTAACTTAGTAAAATGATTTAACTAATTACAACTCAAATATAACTCAATCTTATCTCCTTAATGTAAAGGATAACTCTTACATGACTTTAGAAAGACTTCTAACTTGAATTTCTCCAACTAATTAATTTAAAATAAATTAATTAATTATTTCCAAGTAGTTGTTAAGACTAAATTCAATTTTAATTCACAAGTTAATTCAAGGGAAAATTAAATTGGAATACTCTTGTTGCCATATTTCAATACGGGGAATAAAAATCCTTTCGAAGTTAAAAAAAAAAGTCGAAAGCCCTCTCGAGACACTTATAATAAACTTAACCCATAAGAATCAAGACGACGAGTTGAGTGAGGTGGTACCATTCAGTTGTCAGCTTCAATTTTCGGGTGGTCCCAAATTTTTTCATAGTGATGATAAGTGACCTAGATCTATGTATGCTAGAAACCAGAGCTTAAGCTATGGACAATGAGAAGATGGATACCATTGAAGAATGATTGGAGGCTTTAACGGTGTAGATCCAATCATTACAAGACAAAATCACAATGGGCAAGTCGGCATTACAATCGGAGGCATATGCTTTTAATGAATACCATGAAGGAGAATCTAGCCATCATCCTCACTTCCATGGAAATGACCAACATTCCCACCCTCGACCACCGAAGCTAGACATGTACAAATTTTATGGCTCTAATCCAGCAATATGGCTATCACAAATGGACCAAATTTCACTCTGAATCACATCAGAGATGATGAGACTAAGCTACCTATGGGAGACCTTTAATTGGACCAAGAAAGATGGAAATGGTGGATGTGGCATCAAAAAATCTATCCAAGGACAATTACTTGGTAGGTGTTTGCAAAATCCATTTGTGACCACTTTTATCGTGAATCTAACTTTTTGGGTCATCTTACTAATCTCAAACAAACAAGCACAGTAAACAACTATATTACAACCTATGAGACATTAGCCTTCTACATAGCAGTTCTGGGAGATGAATTATGCTTCGAATGTTTTATAAGTGGTCTCAAAGATGCCATCCAAGCCCACGTCTAGATGCACAACCCAGCCACATAGAAGGAATCTTACATAAAGGCTCTCGAAGTGGAACGTGCTTTAGTGACCCAGTCGCCTCGTCTAAATTTCATAGCCAAGGGATGCCCCACCCAAGCTTAGGGCACTACCCAAAGACTTAAGGTTCAAAAGGTGTCCCTCGCAGAAATGGCTAAAAGAAGAAAGCAAGGATTGTGTTTCTACTGTGATGACAAATATTCCCCAGGGCATAAATGCAAGGAACCCAAATTATTTCAAATTGATGCTACTAATCACAGTTCATCTGAGGAATCCCTACCCTTTGAGGGACCAAAGGAGGAATATGAGGACAACCAGTAGGACAATGAGCTCCCACCTACACCAGAAGAACCAATTATCTTGCTCCATGCTTTGGCAGGCATTTCTTCTCTCATAACTCTCAAAATAAAAGGTTTTATTAAACATTTCCCTATAGTAGTATTGATTGATAGTGGCAGAATGCATAAATTTATCCATTAGAGAGTCACAGAAGCTGTGCATTGTTTTGTTAGAGTAGTCTCTAATTTCCAGGTCTAGATTGTTGATGGGGGAACAATTAAATGTGAAGGCTGCTGTGAAAATATCAAACTTTAGATGGGAGATTACCACCTAAAGACCCACATGTTTTCCATCAACATGGGTGGTTGTGACATTGTCTTAGCTATTGAATGGCTCCGCACACTAGGACCAATCATAATGGATTTCTAGGAGTTATATATGAGCTCTAAGCAGAAGGACCACATCCATACCCTCTGCAGACTCCAGGCAGGTACTCCTTCTATTATCAGCTCGCATAGAATGGAAAAGTTGTTAAAAAAGGGCCATCATGGAGTTATCACCCAATTTAATGCCATCCAGGCCTTCGAGCCCACTACTCTTCATATTCATCCTGAGATGCAACAAGTCTCAAACAGACACCCACAACTCTTTGACAAACCTCGTAAGCTTCCACGCTCTAGAGGGGAACATGTTCATAACGTCACTTTGGTCCCAGGGGCACAACCACCAAATGTGCACCCATATAGATACCCTTTCGCCCAAAAGAATGAAATTGAAAAAATCATCAAGGAACTCCTAGAAGCTGGTGTCATTCGTCCTAGCATCAGTCCCTATTCATTACCTGTGGTCATGGTGCTTAAGAAAGATGGGGAATAGTGCATGTGTCTAGACTTCACGGCCCTAAACAAGATTATGGTCAAAGATAAATTCCCCATCCTGGTTGTTGATGATTTGTTGGATGAACTAAATGGTGCTCAATTATTTACTAAGTTAGATCTTCGCTCGGGCTATCACCAAATACACATGAAAGAAGTAGACATTCGCAAGACTTCTTTCTGAAATCATGAAGGCCATTATGAATTCCTAGTCATGCCATTTAGTCTCTCTAATGACCCATCCACTTTTGAGATCCTCATGAATCACCGGCTCAAACCATATCTCAGAAAAATTGTCCTCGTTTTCCTTAATGACATTCTCATCTACAGCCTCCCCTCAGAAAAACATCTTCAGCATGTGGACTTGCTCTTGCAACTGCTCCAGAAGCATAAATTATTTGTCAAATTGTCCAAGTCCTATTTTTGCATGGAATAAGTCAAGTATTTGGGCCACATTGTGGGGCATGAAGGTGTCAAGGTGGATCCCAAAAATATCTAGGCAATGCAGGATTGGCCCCAACCAAAGATCTTGGAGAGTTTGAGAGGATTCTTGGGTCTCACTAGCTACTATCGCAAATTTGTCCACAATTATGGTTGCATTGCTAGACCCCTCACTCACCTTCTCAAGAAAACAATGCTTTACCATGCCAATTTGAAGAGGACAATGCCCTGCTAGCAATCTCTATTCCCATTCTAGATTGGATTGAAGAAGCCTGCAAGGAATGGTTCTCAGATCCTTCACTCTCCCAACTCGTTAATAACTTGCAAGTAGATCCTAATTCCATAGGGGGCTACTCTTGGAAGGACGAGATTCTTCACTACAAGGATAAAGTACTGATATCACTGACATCCACTCTCAAAATGTGCATTTTGGCAGAGTTGCACTCATTTCCCACTGCAGGTCATGCAGGGTTTCAGAAGACTTATGCTGGCACTCATCATTCATTCTTTGGATAGGCATGAAAACTAACATTCTTACTTTTGTAGTTGAATGTGATTTGTGTCAGTGCCACAAAGAAGAAATAGTGAAGTCCATAGGAACTTTACAACCATTGCCCATACCTGCCTCAATATGGACGGATGTTTCTATGGATTTCATTACTAGTCTTCTGAAGTTAGTCATCATGATGGTCGTGGACAGACTTTCTAAGTTTGCTCATTTTTGTGTCCTACCCCACCATTTTACCCCCGCTTTGGTGGTTCAATCTTTCATGGACCAAATCTTCAAATTGCATGGCATGCCCACTTCCATTGTCTCTGATTGTGACTCGATATTCACCAGTAACTTTTGTCAGGAAATTTTCAAGCTACAAGGCACCCAACTCCAACTAAGTACTTCCTATCATCCCGAAACTGATGGTTAAAGTGAAGCAGTCAACAAATGTCTGATGACCTACCTTAGGTGCTTCACCTCACAAAAGAAACATCAATGGGTAGAGTGGTTACCTTTAGCTGAATGGTGGTACAATATTGACTATCATGCTACCACCAAGATGACTCTATATGAAGCAATTTATGGTCAACTCCCCCCTTCACCTACTTCTTATATCCATGGATGCTCTAAGGTGCAAGCAATGGATCAAATCTTATAGAACCACGCAACCATGCTAGCACGTCTCAAAGATAATCTCCATCAAGCTCATAATTGCATGAAGTAACAGGCAGAATAACATCGTTCGAAATGCACATTTCAAGAAGGGGATCAGGTATTCTTGAGGTTGCAACCATACAAGCAAACATCACTCAAAGACAAGGGCCATCGGAAATTATCTCCAAAATTCTACAGACCTTATCAAATACTTCAACGCATTGGATAAGTAGCCTACAAGCTAGCCTTGCCACCCACTGCAAAAATCCATCTTGTTTTCCATGTATCATGCCTCGAAAAAGTAGTGGTGTACAATTGCAGAATTCAAACCAGTCTACCTGAATTGGATGAAGAAGGTTCAATCTGGCTCCAACCTAAATAGGTCCTTGACACGTGAGAATGACATCTACGTGGCTACACGATCAAGGAAGTCCTCATCAAGTGGAAAGACACCTCTCCAGAAGATGTGACTTGGGAACCGGCCACTATTCTTTAGTAGTTTCTATAGCTTTAGCCTTGAGGACAAGGCTATTTTTATGGGGGAGGGCATGTTAGGGTCCAATCTTAACCCCCTTATTTATGTAATAGGATTGAGTCATAATTATAATTAGTTAAAGAGTCAATAAAGCCCATATTAATAATTGTAAGTGGTTGGCCCACATTTAAAGAAAGGGACCATAGTTAGTTGCAAATGGGCCATGTTATTAGATAGATAGTGTTAAGATAACCATGGTACTGACCCATGGTATTTCATGTATGAATCCTATATAAAGGACAGAAACTCCCCATTGAGGAGTGTCGTGTCTTATTTTGTAATTGATCCCTACTCTATTGGAGGTTGTTATGGACATATTTGGGCACTTCAACCCAAACTTATATTTCAATAAACTAGGGCTCATCAACCCCTAAAAGAGTTGTTTCATACCCTAAAATAACATGGTCACCTGATTACATCATTCCCCAAAAAGTTCCACCTGAAAAACCATCCAAAAATGGCCTAAACTGAATTATGTTGACTGCTCCACTCGCAAGGTGCGATGCATACTGAGTGTTACACTACCCAGGTGTGATGCATACTGATTAGGCCTTCTATAGGGTGTGATGGGTGAGGATGGACAAATGTCCAAGACAGTTTGCTAGGTGGTTTCTCATATACTCTTCTAGAATCTTCTCCTATGACACTTTCCTCTCTGAATTCGCCCAGGGATGAGTAAGAGATCCAAGAAATATCCAAGTGGAACCAATTGTAACAAGTGGAATGACACTAATCAAAACCCCAGAGATGACTCACACCCTTGCACACATTTATAAATGGATCCCTCATGTAAGAGATACAGAGGTTGGAATATTATGAATTGCAAGGAAGTGCTAATAGTTTGTAATTGAGGAAGGAGCATTGTATTGTTGGTGTGATCTTGCTATTCCATGAGGTGAAGAGGGATTGATGCTAGGAGGATGATGCTAGATCAGACTATTGGGTTGTAATTCTCCCTTCTATTTAATAAAATTCTTCAAGTTTTCTTCCATATGATTGTGCAATTGTGAATGTTATTGTATGTTCATTATATATCTGATTCTGTAATGTTTATGTTATAATAGATTAAGATGCTTTGATGATTCTCTGTTACTATGTTTCTATAGGTACTCTCCAAGCAGGTTAAGTATGGGGAGGAGTTGCAAGCTCTGTCAAGGGGGAGAGAGATCAAGCAAGGGATTAAGAAGAATTTCCAGGTTGGTTCCATTATCTTTCTCTTATCTATTAAACATAGAAGAAATTGTTGAATTGCTTTAAACTATTGTTTCTAGGGTAGTTGCCAAACCTAGAGGGCTAGTCATTCAAAAACTCACTAGTTTTCCCCAAAATAAATTGGCGACTCCACTGGGGAGCAAATATATGTTTGTTTGTTGTTATTGTTTGTTTTATAAACTATAGACAGAACCTGAAGTCAGCCATATAGCCTTCGAACTACTCTTTCTCTACAATTGCATAGTAGATGAATGTTGCTTCAATCAATCTCTAGTTTAGTTTGTGAATTAAAAATTTGACTTAAAATCATTCTAGATGCCCTTTTGGTAGCTCAGTAACCTCTCAAGACATTCCTTTGTACTTTACTCTTTACTGTCCATCACAACTCAGCTTAACTCATTCAAAACAGTTGCACATCTGAACCAAAACCCCTTTCAGTTGCCCTCCCTAGTACATTGCACTGTCTATCACTGTAACCCAGTATGCATCACACCTCCCGAGTGTGTAAAGTGCAATGCACCCCTGTTTCTGTGAAGCCCAAGTGCAATGATTGACTGATCCTTTTTTCCATTCTAGAAATTGGGGGTTTTTTACCTTGTTTTCAGTTTTGTTTATGTGTTTCGCTGCTTATGAACAGTGCCTCATTACTAAAGCCTACTTGCATCACATAGATTAGCCTCCATTAGATTAGGATTATTGATTTTTTTTTTTTATTTGTTCATCATTTACAATCCTTTGTCGAAAATTTGTTTAAATCGATCTGTCACTTTGATACAAAAGTGTCGTAATTGTCATTTTGTGTTGAAAAGAGAAGTGTCGTGGATTCTTCCTTCCCTGTATAGTTGGTTGTACTTTTCGTTATGAATTTGGTTTGATTTATTGTTATTCGAAGTGTCAAAATCATTTTTTATTCGACATTGAAAAGTGTCATTTAGTCTTCCTTTCTCTTTTGAAAAAGAAATTGTCGAAAATGTCACTTTGAGTAAAATATTTCAGATCTTTGCTACATTTAGTTTTCCTTTTTGACATTTTTCACACTAAGGGGAATGAAAAAAAATACATGCATTTGCATTTAGCATTTTTGTGTTTATGTGCAAAATATGGTTTAGGAAAATGCACTAGTGTGTGCTCTTTGCTCTTTGTTTGAAATAATTGTAATCTTCTTTCCCTAGTAGCTAGGATTTTCATTACTCAAAATAAACAAAGATTGTTTATCATTGTAGATTGCATTTTAGGAATTTCAAAATCAACATTACGTGGTGAACCATTGAAAGGAAAATTTTAAACAAGATCAACTTTAAAATAAATTTCAATGAACCTAACAATGCTTTGGAACTTAACGCAACACATCTAGAGGTTTAAGCAAGATACGTGTTCTAGCATCGTAAAAACTAGTAACTATCGTTTTCATTGAAGGTTGGGTGATTCCTCCTCCTTGATACGAAAAGTGCTAGCACGAACTTGTGCTCCCCATACCATCGCATATATATTGGGAGACCACAATAGGCTGATATCCTTTATCCATAGGAAGCCGAGTCTGCCGCCTTATTAATCGCAATGCACTAAACACAACATTTGGGAAGATTGACTACCGTACATAAATCCTTGGTAATTTCTCTTTAATTTATCACCAAGGTGTATATTGCAGTTTTGCGATTGGTTTGGTAATCCCTCTGTCTAGATTTTCCAAGGTAGTCACTTTCATTCCTTTTCAACTCTTTAAAAGAAAAGGTCCATTTGAGCACTTGTCACTTCAGGCTCATTAAAAATCGAAGGAGACCATAATCATCTTTAGCTTTTTCTCAACTCTTAAAATTTGAAAAAGCAAAGTTATGTCAAAGCGTCATTAAAATTAATTAAATTTGGAATAACATCATTTTCCCCTTAATTTTGAGTTGATCAAGTAATCTGCAATCGTCGAAGAAAGTCAATCAAAACCCTGTCATTCGCGGAGACTAGCGCGTCAACCATCTTTGACTCCGGAAGCAAAGCCAATCTGGGCAAAAAAGTCTCATTTAACTTAGTCCAATTCATCTGGTTTATTTGAAACTTTTGTTTCAACATCATCAAAGACTACAATTACTCTTATCATTTCTGGTACATCTTCCTTTAGAGAAGAAGTTCAGTAGTTACAAGAGGACATTAGAACTGATCCTAGGGTAATGGTAGACACTTCTATACCTGAAACAACTCCATCTAGAGTTGATCCAAAACCCATATTAGTTCAAACCGAGGCTACATTCGAACCAGTAATTGTTCAAGAGCCTCCCTTTGAGACTGAAGTTCACTTCTCTGAACATCTAGAAGTTGAGTTTCAGAATTCAGAAAGTGTCACCCCTCCAGTATCTGTCACTACAGAAGCTATACCTTCTTCGGCTCTAGAAATATTTTATGGACTTGACAGTCTACCTCTTCCACCTGGTCTGATTGCTATAGAGGAGATAGTAGGAGATCCTCCATCTAGTACCCCATTAAATTTTGAACTGGGATTCATTTGTATCCTTCTACTCCTGAGTTTCGTTCTTTTAATCCTTCTTCATCACAAGTTCCTATCGAATCACTAGGAAATCTTTTGGATAGACTGAACATGTCTGAGCAACCATCAACATCTAGGAATGTGTCATGTGATGCAGCTCTAGCAAAACTTCCCGCTTCCATTCCTACAATGTTTGCCGATATATCGTTTGTTCCAGCTAGTTATCAATCACTAGCCACTCAAGGGCTGCTTTGGCAACATGGTCTACTCCTATTTATTCATCCAAAGTCCCATCTGGTATTTCTTATGTTTAAACTCAGCAATTTGATCATGCATGCTAGTATCAATTTAGGCAAACCAGTCTTCAAAGACCAATATATCCTTTGAACATTGGACTACCTCCATATGGAGGGCGATATGCTTTTTCATTGTTCCCTCCTAGGGAACAACCATGTGAGAGTTTCCAACAAAATTCAGGTCAAACTGGAATTACATCCAGCGGTTGGGTACCAATACTTCCACAACAACCAAGGTTTGTATATTCAATGCAACCAATCCAACCTGTGTCAAATATTCCCACTACACCTGCTATTATGACTGTGTCGCAAATACAAGCACTGCCTATTGTGTCTCAACCTCAAGTCTCTTAGGTTGTGACACAACAACCACTTGTCTCTACAACTCAATCGCAACCGTAGGTTAGCGTTTCCTTATCTAGAATGACTCAGGCACAAACTAGTATTGTCAATCTGCATCTTGGTCAATCTTCCAGTATTGGGCAATAGCAAATGGTCCAACAACCATGGCTGGTACAATACCAACAACCGCAATTTCAACAAACCCAACCTCAGTTTGGGCTTGGTTTACAAGCTCAAACTGGATTTGGTCAATATCAAGTCTACTGAGCACTTGAGCAACAACGCTTTGTAGGTAATGGACAGCCGCAGATTCAAAATGGTTATCAACAACCACACTATACTAGTTATGTCCAACAACCTTATCAAAGTTACCAACATCAAATACATTATGATGGTATGCAAAGACCTACTGCTCAGGCGATTCCATCTTATTCTGGGTATGCTTCACCTAACCTAAATTAGTAGTTTCCTTTTGTAGAAACTCTAAAATTACTAGACTTGAACCAGCTGACGAATGATCTAATTGCATATGCCCCTTGGTGGCCAACGATTCCTTCTAAACTTCCCTCCGATATTTCTAAATTCAATGGAAATCCAGGTGAAGATCCATCGAATCACATAATGACTTTTCATTTGTGGTGCTCATATAACACCCTGAATGATGATTCAATTAGGCTTCACCTTTTTCAAAGGACACTCACTGGTCCAGCAGTGAAATGGTATATTGAATTGCCTAGAGCTTCATTTGATAACTTCAGCACCCTTGCCACTACATTTCTAACCCACTTTCAGTTACCCATCAGGTACGAAAAGGGAATAGAACTCCTTACCAACTTTAAATAGACCATGGCCACTCACATATCTGATCATATTCATGAGTGGCAACGTCGTCATCAAATGGTAAAGACATATGTTCCTGATCAGCTTTTAGCTGAGTAGTTTATTAAGTCCTTATTGCCATGTATCACTAAAGACGTGGCGAAAGGAGGAGTTGTCACTGAAGAGCAAGTCATTGCTCGTGCCCAATATTTAGAATTGATATATACTCAGTTTGGCACATTCTATGACAAAATTCTTGACGCTCCTAGACCAGAATTTTTCATTCCACCTCCTCCTAAATTGAATAGGGACTCTCATGCCGGTGACAGCATAATTGGTACCTCAAGCATGAAAACTTCAAGGGCTCCATCTAGTAAAGCTCTTACTATTTCTAGTCAGAATGCAAATGACAAACCTCTTGCCTCGGAGATTAATGTCGTGTTGTCTGACAAGGGAAAAAATCCAAAGCAACCAGGGGGCAAGAAGAAAGGGAAAAATAATAAGAAGAAACAGGAAAATTCAACTCCTGAAAAATCATCTGAGAACCCTTCTGGACAAAAGAAACCTCCTCCTCGTTTTCCATGTTTGGTATGTAATGAGGAACATTATACGAGAGATTATCCATAAAGATCTAAGATTTCAAAACTTTTGAAGGCTTTGAATACCTCAGCAATGTTGACTAACCATTTCCAAACCCAAAAACTAATCTAGTTGCTATCAATCATGCTTCCACATCCAAATTTCTTATGCTATCCATCTCGAACAAGAAAAATGATGCTTTGATATCAACAAGGAATAAAGATTATGGGAATCCATCATCATCAAACAACCAAGCTACAGATCAACCTAGTGGTTTGATAATAACTTTGCAAGAAGTTGTTCCACCCATTATTACTGAATTAACTATAAGGCCGCCAAAGGGAGTCGTACATAAATCGAAATTTAATCCTCGTGCTCGAGTTGCTCAAAATTATAATATAGTGGAGGATCTGGCTCAATCACCATCCGCTATGTCGACACTTGAGGTATTGCAAAATTGTCCCTCCCAAAAGCAGGCTTTGTTATCAGCAATAGGTGGGATTGATCCAATGGATTCTAACCTTGTGGCCTTTAATCATAAAGGATATACACCTTAGTTACTAGCCCAAATCACTTTCCTTATATAGGTAAAAGCACTAGATAAAAATTTTCATCGAACCATAATTGATGAGGTGGCATCTACCTATATTATGTCAATGAGTTGCTGGAAAACTCTCGGTTCACCACCCTTGTCACAATCATCAACAACATTAAAAGTGTTCGATGGAAGAACATACACTCTGTATGGGATTTTAAGTAACTTACAAGTTGAACTAGGGGGCAAGATGGTAGAAATTGAAGTCGAGTCATTGATGGAAACCTTGATTAAAATATCTTACTAGGAAGGCCCTGGATTTATGCTATGGCTACCGTTGTGTCTACATATTTTAGAAAGATTGCATTTCCCTTCCAAGGAGGAATCACAATCATTGACCAAATGGCCTTTTTTCCTAACAGTTCACAAGCTACTGGAAGCATTCCATTGATCCATGGAAGTTCACAATCACTTCAAAATGTTGGAGTAGGTCTCCTAAAAGACCCATCCTTAATGGGTACTTTTTCCCTCCCACCTCCATTTGGTTTTGCGGAGGTGGCCACAGTGGAAACCTGTCAAATGATCTCTTCAACATCATCTAAGTTTAAGAAGAGTTCTGACCATTTTGATAGCAAGGATCATCACGAGGTATTGCCCCCAAGCCCCATCAAATCTCTCTAGTAATCAATTTTCTGGGCTTGGGCGGCAAACCCGAATCAGCACTCGATGAGTGTTTGGGTAGATAGGTCTTTAGAATATGATACCTCTTCCGATCCTTGGTCTCATATACATTCTATGGATGAAGGAATCATCCAATCAATGATGATAGGAGAGACATCGTGGGAAGATTACCACCATCGTTCCCACCTTCGAGATGACAAAGAAGATTATTCAAACGACCTCAATCATCCTTCAATTTTCTATTTCTTATTAAATTTTGTAAATATAGTAGATTCCGAGCGAAATCTGTCCAACATTGAAGAAACTATCGCCATTAATATTTTGGCCAAACCTAATGTTGTAGATAATATTCATGTTGACAAATCTTGTTCTCCATTAGAACTAGAGATTTACTGCGCTCTCTTTCGTGAATTCAAATGTGTCTTTGCATGGTCATATGAAGAAATGCCAGGCATTGACTTGAGAATTGTTGAACATGAAATCAAGATGT
>APFE031364034.1:223262-239621 GCA_000404065.3 Pinus taeda
CTACAACCTTCTCTTTCTTCCAGGGACCACGTTTCATAAATTTTCAGACTGGATCCATGAACATCAATCAATCATCAAGAATTTTTGCATCAAACAATCTCCTTTTCACCAATTAGCACTGAATCAAGTAGACACTTCTATGACAGATGTATCCAAATCACAGTAACAGTAACCACACACCAAATCCGAACCCAGAACAAAAGATACTATCATTCAAGCTTAAAGATTATGACCCATCAATAGAACTTATCCTTCTCCTTGCTCTCAGGTTCCTTCTTTATTCAGATCCAGATCTACACCATAACCCAATCACAGTATTCCAGATCTAGCACTTTATCAGATATTCAATAACAATTCAGATGATGCTTTGCCAAATGATCTCCTTCCGCTTTTATAGTCTTAGGCCTTTTACAATACCACAGTCCAAAACCATAGTAACACAATACCATGAACCCAATACTTGAGATCAACACTTTTGGATGTAATACCATAGACCAAAACCATAGGATCAAAAAACTGTTGGACTAATACCATGAACCAATCATGAAAGTGCGTGAGATCAACACTTTTGGATGCAATACCACAAACCAAAACCATAGGATCAAAAAACTGTCGGACTAATACCATGAACCAACCATGAAAGTGCGTGAACTTTTCTCCACATGAAATAAACTTTTCTCTACATAAAAGTGCATGAACGTTTCTCCACATGAAATAAATTTTTCTCTGCATGAAAGTGCGTGAATTTTTCTCCACATGAAATAAACTTTTCTCTACATAAAAGTGCGTGAACGTTTCTCCACATGAAATAAAATTTTCTTCGCATAAAAGTGCGTGAACTTTTCTCCACATGAAATAAACTTTTCTCCGCATAAAAGTGCGTGAACTTTTCTCCACATGAAATAAACTTTTCTCCGCATAAAAGTGCATGAACTTTTCTCTGCATGAAATAAAATTTTCTCCTCATGAAAGTGCGTGAACTTTGCTGCACTATAATTTATCATCTGAGATGAGTGGGTTGCCATCAAGTACAACATATGAATCATAATGCCAACAGTTGAAACCTGTCGTGATGCCGCATTAGCGAATGAATCACATAAGAAATACGTCAAGGCACAATATGACAAAAATGTCATGTCTTGTTTCTTCTTAGAAGGTGACCTAGTCTTGCTTTATGATCCGAACTCTGACAAATTAGGAGTAGGTAAATTCAAACCATTATGGATGGGCCCCTACATTTTTAAATGCATATTGACAAAAGGAGCCTATGAGCTGGTTGATTATGATGGGATTCCACTGTCGCAGCCTCGAAATGGGTTGTATCTTAAACGTTATTATGCTGGATTGAGTGTAGTAAACTCATTGTACATATGCTTTTATTGCATTTTTTAGTGTTTTTCTTTTAGAGTTGTCACTTTGGTTAGGTAATCTGCTTTGCATTTGTTGCAGATGTCAAACTTTTCAGAACCATTTGTTGGGTATGCCGACGAAGCTAGTCATAGTACGCAGAACCTATCTTCTGTGGCCTCATCCATTTTCACTCCAAGTGGTGAGTTAGTGAGTTTAAAGGGGATATGTATTGGTTGATCGACGAACAACATCGTTGAGTATAGAGCGTTGATTGAACTTCTCTCTGATGCCATTTCACATGGCATACGCTGACTTGTTGTCAAGCTAGATTCACAAATCACCATTCTATAGTTTACTGGTGTTTATTCCGTTTGGAACCTAGCTATTTATCGCATGTTGCTAAGAGTAAGGATTTTGGAAATACATTTTTATTCCTTTGAATATTAACACATTTCCAGAAACTTAAACACATTGACTGATTCATTAGCAAACTATGTGTTAAATAGACATTTGCAGCGTTTTTAAAGAAAGCATTTCACATCAACATTTGCATAAGGATTGCATCACTTAGCCAAAATAAAACTCCAAAAATAAAAAATAGATAGTTGTTTATATTTTTTACAAATGTTTTGTGTCCAAGGAAAAATTGGTCATTTGACCAAGAAACTAAAAATGAATGCAGAAAAGCATCCTAAACTAGTGATGTTGGTGATAACATGTCACCGTCTGTGCTATCATGTGCAGGAGCCTAGTCCAACGACTTGGTATGCCAGTAGTATGGCGTTGTAACCTCAAAGGTAACTCATCGGTCCTGACATCCTGAATACCGAGAGTGAGGCCCTCAATCTGATCCTGCAACACTGCCAAGGTCTTTGATATGTCCAGATCCCGAACGATGGCCCTCCCTATAGCCTCTCCTGCCGGAGCATCATCTGTAACCCATGGGCATGCCACTGGTCGCACTGGTCCAATATCTGCACACACATATAAGTTTGTTTAGTCTTGGTAACATCAAAAACACCAAAACATTATAAAACTGAAATACAAAGATGTGGTCGAATCCGGGTCGCCTCGCCAACTAGTAATACCAAATCCGGGTCGCCTCAGAAATCCATCCCGACGTATGCATACTCCACAAATACCATCTCCTGACATTGGAACCACTCAAAAAAGGCATCAAAGAAGGAAATCTGTGACTGGTCGGCATGTCTGGCCATAATATCAACCCATCTCTGCATTCGTGGTCCCCTTGGTGCTGGCAATCCCAATGAAATGTTATAAGGCTGCATCAGTGGAATCCTCTCCAAAGAAAAAGCAGTCAATATGAATCCATAGCCAAAATTCTTGGTTCCTCCATTCTTTACTTTGGAGATTTGTTATTTTCTGACAGGAAGTATCGCCTCACACCAATTGAACACCTTCAATTCCAGGCATTCCAGGGCATACTGCATATAAGATGTGTTCGCCAAATGTAAGGCCACGCTACTAGCTAATATAGCAAAGGTAAATAAAATGGTTCTCAAGGGCCGATTAGTGACATCCTAGATATTGATCTTTCCATCACTACTAGGCTAAGACAGAACTGACGATTGTAATATTTCACGGATTCACCCCCACAAGGGAATCCTAATAGTGAAAGAGGGGCACCTGCCTCAACAATTCTGTCAAAAAGTAGATGTCCTCAACCATCAAAGGAATGGATTTACCTCTGATTTGGAACACCTGGTCAATCAGATCCCAAGCATCGAGAAAATACTGCAAGAAACTGATCTGTTGCCTCATGTTGGATATGCGGAAGAACTTCATCAAGCCACAGTTTCTTAATGCATCAACTATGCCCTGGTCATGTAAAGCAATCATGTCCTCCTCTTCATGTTCTCGTTCATGCCATTTGACAACCATCTTGATCCAACAAATATTTGAAATGCAGACAAAAGATGATTTAGGATCCAAATTTGAGCAAAAACATGCAAAACTTTGATGAAAAATCACTGTGTAAAGTTTCCTTCCTACGCCCATTGCACCCTACCTTTGAGCAAGGTGAGATTCATACTGACTGACCAGTGTACAGCTCAGTATGGATCACACCTTTAAATATAGGCTAGGTGTGATGATTGGGGAACAAACTCTTCAAACCCCAGGGGCCCAGAAAAGTGGAAAAACTAGCTCAGAATCAAGAAAAGATGGAATGAAAATGAAGAGCTTAGGGTTAGCTCCTACCTAGTCCTAACGGTGCAGAAAATGATCCACCGGATCTCTCAAAATCAACTGGTGAAATTTTAGGGGAAAAACCACTCCAGAGCTCTAAAATCCCAAATTTGAAATGAAATGATGAAAGTGAAAGGTAAAACTACATTTTATATTTACTATTCACATATTTCAAGTAAAATGTTAGTTTTATTTCATTTTTCGTACATATATATGTATTTCTAATCAATTTGATGGAGTGATTGAGAAGGTTGATTGAGTGACGAAAGAATTTGATATGCTAAACAATGAATTGAATATCTTTGACCACCACTCCAAGCATAGTTTCTTAGTTTCAAGCTTGTGTAAAAATGAAACCAAATCCAAGCATAGTTTGTTCGTTTCAAGCTTGTGTAAAAATGAAACTGACACCAAGCATAGTTCCCCCATGGTTCAAGCCTGTAAAAAAATGAACCCACCCTCAAGTAATTAACCTTTGTGATTGCCATTCTATCAGCCTTTTAAGCCTTGGTTGTGTACCTCTCATCACCTCCATTCTTTTGGCCAATCATACGCTTCCACTTGGTTTTTGACCTTTTTTGAGGAACAGTTGCGATGAGTGGTCTTGTTAGCCAACCTCTTCATAGAATTCACCATGTTTTGAGAAGTTCTAAGATTACCTGGAACCAGTTTCTACCCTAGACACCACTAATTCCTCAAAATTGAGTCTCCTTTAAACCCTTTTTAGACTCGTAAAATATGAAAATATTGTCGAGAAATTGGCCTTTCCAACTCATTAAAGTGCTTGGAAATGTCATCCCTCCTATATGATTTTATACTTTTTCAAACCCGAGGGATTATCCTATGAAAAATTCAAGCACTTGTCTTTTTCAGCTAGTTAAAGTGATCGGAAAAGTTATCCCTTTCGTATTATTTTATCCTTTTTCAGACCTAAGGGGTTATTTTATGAAAAAGAACTTCTGGAGTTTTCTTTTCATCCCTTTTCAAACTTTCTAAACATGAAAATGACCAAGTTATCCTTGTTGTTAAACTCGTTAAAACAATAGCGACAAACGTGTCCATTCTATACAAGACCAAGTTTCACTATCACTAGACTCGTTAAATCATAGCGACAGGTTTGCCTCAAGGGAATATTATAGAACAAGCATATGTTATCCTCCTAAAGCTTGACAAAAATAAAGAGGTAGTGGTTAGCAATGACTAGGGAAAAAGGGAAAAAACTTGAAGAAATTTATGGTAGCAGGTCGCTCTTGAACATGACACTTTCACTCCATCACCATTATTGAGTCGGGTTGGGTTATTCCGTTCACTGGTCATCTCACCATTGGTCTTTTACACCATCCATCTTTTGGGGTTAACGCTACCAATCCATCTCAGTGTCACTGACATGTTCAAGAGAAGTCATTCAGTTGATAAACCATAATCCAATTAATGCCTCATCCACTACAATACCTTCAACCTTCCTTTTTTCATGACTACCATTCCTACACCTTGTGTCATCAGATCATTTCCACCTCTAGAAATCATTTGCTTTGTTTTGTGTCGTAGGTGTGGGATACATTAAGGCCCTCCTATGATGAGTCACTTATTGTCAACATCAGCTCATTATCCAAGAACATGACTTAGAAACACCCCTTTCAGTGCTTTGGAGCTTGCATGCATCAATGGCAAGTTTCTCACTTTCGGCGACAGGTTGACATCAATGGCCTTCGACTGAAAGATTTTGTGTGGTGTTCAACATCGGATCATATATTCACACAATGTGAATTGTACTGTAGTACCTTGAGCGTCATTATCATTATTGGTGATTCCTCTCGCGCCTGTTAACAGCGCAAATTATTGGCTGGAAATCAGGCGATGTCTTTACATGTTCAACCCAAAAACATCTCTTCACATGGATTAACTTGTACATCAGGCGAAGATTAAATGAGTTGAAGACCTCGAATCTGGTTTCCTCCATCCAAGTTGTAATATATTTAGGGATATAAAAACATCAAATGTACAAAGGCGCTGCACAAATAGTCATCTGAACCAAGGATGATAACTCTACATCTGAAGAATCACTAGTCTGCATCTACAGACAACTATCTGATCCATGTACATGAAATGAATTTATAAAGCTAAGCATGGGAATGCCTTCCTTAGCTAGATCATGAAAACTATATTATGATGATATATTGTATTGTAACTTATGCAGGTCACCTTCTAGTTCGAAACCTCGGATCCTCATGATAAAGCATTTAACCCAACATCAAGATTTACGACTTCATACTTTAGGGAGCAACTATTATAGACATATTTGGGCACTTCAAACCCAAAATTATATGTCAATAAACTAGGGCTCATCAACCCCTAAAAGAGTTTTTTCATACCATAAAAGAACATGGTTATCTGATTACATCATTCACCAAAAAGTTCCACCTAAGAAACCATCCAGAAATGTCCTAAACTGAACCATATTGACTACTCCATTGGCAAGGTGCGATGCATACTGAGTGTTACACTTCCCAGGTGCGATGCATACTGATTAGGCCTTCCATAGGGTGTGATGGGTGAGGATGGACAAATGTCCAAGACAAATTGCTAGGTGGTTGCTCATATAATCTTCTAGAAACTTCTCCTATGACACTTGCCTCTCTGAATTCGCCTAGGGATGAGTAAGAGATCCAAGAAATCTCCAAGAGGAACCAATTGTAACAAGTGGAATGACACTAATCAAAACCCCAGAGATGAATCACACCCTTGCACACATCTATAAATGGATCCCTCATCTAAGAGATCTAGAGTCTGGAATATTGTGAATTGCAAGGAAGTGCTAATAGTTTGTAATTGAGGAAGGAGCATTGTATTGTTGGTGTGATCTTGCTATTTCATGAGGTGAAAAGGGATTGGTGTTGGGAGGATGATGCTGGATCAGAAAACTGGGTTGTAATTCTCCCTTCTATTCAATAAAGTTCTTCAAGTTTTCTTCCATATGATTGTGCAATTGTGAATAATGTCATTTGTGAATGCTATTGTATGTTCATTATATATCTAATTCTATAATGTTTATGTTATAATAGATCAAGATGATTTGACGGTTCTTTGTTACTATGTTTCTACAGGTACTCTCCAAGTGAGTTAAGTATGGGGAGTAGTTGCAAGCTCGGTCAAGGGGGAGAGAGATCAAGTAAGGGGTTAAGCAGAAGTTCCAGGTTGGTTCCATTATCTTTCTCTTATCTATTATACATAGAAGAAATCGTTGAATTGCTTTAAACTGTTGTTTCTAGGGTAGTTGCGAAACCTAGAGGGCTAGTCATTCGAAAAGACACTAGTTTTCCCCAAAACAGAGGTTGCCCCCTCGAAGAGGTAAGTGAACATTGCTTTCATCTCTGAATAATAAAATACATGCTATTATTTCTTATTTTTTTCTGTGTTCTGGGTTTTATTTATTTGTATATTTGGTATTCTGACATCTTCTCGTGGGTCAAGAGCATAACACAATCTTAGCATAAGGGTGCAAATAGGCATAGACCAACCATTTGGGAATGGGAGAAGATGAATATATAGGCAGGGAAAGGGAGTTAGGATCTCTCCAAAGATAGGATTAGGCCCTCATCTCAAGGAGTTATGTGATAGGGATAAGACCTAGATGCCAAGTTGGGAGAATTTGACCTCATCTACGCTAAACAACCTCCAGATTGCTGCTTTGGAAGGTTCTAGCTCATGAAGCTTCTCATCCTTTTTGGGAAAATTAACCTTTTGGGATCATCACGGGTATACAAGTAAATAGATTGATGCTATTGTGGGTAAAGTATAATACAATAGACGAACATCGTCTTTTTCAATCTCATAAGAGCGATGATGCTCAAATTAGGGTCTAAGAGCTATTTCCTTCAGGGGAAGCTCAAGGCATTTTCAAATCAATTTATGATGAAGGATCTAAGTTGCATATATGAATGAGTACACTAAATTATGTTCATGTTTTAGGAACTTTGGGGTATGTCATAGGGAAGTGTAGGAGGTGTGACAAAATACTATGTAACAATATCATTGATTGAATTATATCTTACATATTGAGCTAGCTGAATGGATGGTAAGAAAAAAATTGGTAGCAAAATGGCTTCTTTACCATATACTAGAAAGTATGAACAATCTCCTAATGCCCAGTTAGGAGGGACTCTATCTACCTAGAGGGTGATAGATAGCTGATTATGCCAATTTCATTAGTGATTTTACACAGTCTTTTAAGGATTTGAATCGGGTTTTTGTTTGTAGATTCTGCTAAACCATTACCTTGAGGGAAATAGTTAGCAAATAATGTAATTTTAATCCCTTTTTCTAGGTAGAATTCAATCATCCTAAAAGAAGAAAAATATGAAGAATTATCAAATACAAAAGATAATGGAATACCAAACCTTGTGATAATATGGGATTCTAGGAATTATCGTACCTATTCATCATTGGCTTCTTTCAAAGGAATTTCTTTTGTCCATATTTTGAAGTAGTCAATAGTTATGAGAATGTATTTATGTAATTTTGAAGAGCTAGGATTAATCTTGCCAATGATGTCTAATCCGAATTGTTTAATTGGTCCTTCGATCTCAATAGGTTGAAGTGGAAGAGTTGGTATTTTTTCTTTTCCTATTGTTGTTTGACATTCTTTACACTCTTTTGCGTATGCAAAGGAATCCTTGAATAAGGTGGGCCAATAATACCTTGCTCGTAAGAATTCATGTGCAGTGGTTTCTCCACCAAAATGACCACTAGAAGGTCCATTATGTAACTCCATCAACACCTTTTATGCATCATATTTCTCAAAGGCATCTTAGTAAAACATCATCATAATTTTTCTAAAAAGAATGCAATCAATTAATTGATTTAGAACATTTCAAACATAAAGCTCCTTTTTGTCTAATTGATAGATGGTTTCAAGTAGTTGGTGAGCACCAGTATTGCAGCAATAATGCTACAACTCTTGGGCTACCTACTTTACTCTTATCAACCTAGTAGTTCGTAACAAACTTGGAAGCGTCGGTGCTGTATGCACAAGTACTAGTTCTTACTTCTGGTTGTCACTTGGTCAGCCGGCGCAAGATCAATAGGAGCTCAAGCCAACTTCTATGGATTCTAGAAGAAGCTCTATATGTGATGAAAGGAAAGAAAGATTACTCTATAGATGCTACTCTAACTGCAGAAAGGAGAAACACTGAAATGTAAAGCAAACCAACTAATTTTACTTTTGCATAAAGCACTATGAAAACAATTAAAGAAATGCCATTACCTACTCAATGAAGTAAACAAAATGTAACTAAGCCATTTCTAGAAGTAAATAAGAAAAAAAAAAAAAATTGGTTTTTTTATGTACTTTTATGTGAATTTGACATGCATGTAATTTTATTGTTTGTGAATGTGGCAGCAAATAGGCGGTGATGGAGGGTGTCTTTGGGACTTAAGAGGATGTAGGATGGTGTGGATGGGTCCTAGGAGGTCTCAGGTGACCTTCTGGAGACTTTTCCCACACTCAGCCTTCAAAAGGAAGCCTACAATAAAATCTACAGGAGGACACAGGAAATCTACAGGAGGAAAAACAACGTTCTACAGGAGGCCTACAGGAGGAGTCCGAGAGCCGTTTTCACTGTTTTGAAGGTGTGAGAGTGGGTGGAAAGGGTGGATGTAGGTTTGAATGAAGTGTTAGGGCACCTAGGGTCTACCAAGAATCATTAGGAGAGAGAAAGATGATTGGATTTGCTCAAGGAGAGAGGATGAAATTCTATCGAAAATGTAGGAAACTAAGGCAGAATTGAGGGGAGACTTGGGCAACCTGTAGGGAATGGATCAGATGGAGGATGGGATGGATGATAGGCTGGCCTACTACTAGAATATATTTTTTGCATAAACAACCGACAGTCAACCAATGAGATTAAACAAACAATGAAATAAGTGCATCTAGAAGAAAAGAGTTTTGTATCACACTAGTCTAAACTATGATCTATGAAAGGAAATGCTGAGAAATGCTGCCAGAAAGGAAAGCATGAAAGAATAATACTATAAATAAGTAAGTGATAATGATGAAGAAATTCTGAAGCAAAGCAAAACTAGACTATTAACCAACTAAAAAGCTGCAAACACTAGAAGTCCTATGAATGACGAAAATCTGTGTTTTTTAGGCAACGAGAGGGTATTTTCCTCAAATAATTGTCCCAAAGGGAGGAAGATAGGCCAAGGCATGGTTGTTAGCCTTTTGAATCTTATTTTTATCACAGCTTAACCTACTATAGAAAGCACAAATGGAAGCAAACTATTGAATCATCAAAAGCAACCTATTCTTAACCATAAAAGAAATACATCTAACAGCAACCTAATCTACAAACTGACATGAAACATACAAATACAAGTAAAGAGAAGATTGGTTGCTTGGATTGGGACCTAACCCAAGAGCTTTAGCCCTCTAAGGTAATTCAGTGCTAGCTCAAAAAGGATTCCATATTTATTTCCAAAACAATAACAAGATTACATGGAACAGTCAAAATAATAAGCTCAAAGTTGGAGCAAAGTTTACATAAGCCAAAATACAACAAAAATCCAACCAAAAATCTAACCTTAGTGAGGCCCTAGGCCTCTCTACTTGTACAAATGAAGCTACTAGCAGCTTCCTTAAAATCAGGGAGGCTTGGCTCCCAAAACTCGAGATAATCATCAGCTATTCTTCACTTGCTTGGCTACCTTCTAGTGCATGACTTGGTCGCTTGTACTATGAGTTGAATGAAGGGTAATTTGAAGTGAGGAGTAATAAATGAGGGGGATTCCCTCGTATAAGTCCTCTCCTTTGTCCACTTCGAGTTATTGTTGTCATTTGTCCACTGGATCCTTGACTTTGACCACAAAATTCATCAATAATCTACATTAAACACATATTAGACCACATGGCATCATAACTAACTCAACTCACTCTATAAGTATAAATATAATCAAAAAATCATACAATAAGCTATGAGAATGGTTGATTTGACTAGGTTAGGAGGTAAAATGGACCCATATAATTACCCATTTATGAGGCTCATCATCACCCCCTACTAAAAGTGTTGCTCATCCTCTGAGCAACTTAGTCCATCTCCTCATATTTTATGGCCCTAGTGGCCTCCCTAGCATCCCATGCTTCTGATGTGATCTCCTCTTCCTTGTCATAGAATCATGCTGTGGAGTACTAAAGAAGGTATGTTTTTGAGGATTATTACAACGTCTTTTCATTAGAACTTACAAACCTTTTTACATTATGAACTCGGAAAACGATAGAATTGTAATTAAACATGTGAGATTAATATGCAAGTCAAAAACGCTGACAATTGTCATTTCCTTACGTAGGAAGGAGGAAAAACGAGAAGTTTCCATTCCAAAGGAAAAGATAAGGACGGGTTAACCACTGTCCCTTCGACGGGAGATAGTATGCAAACACGATCAAAGCGAATCAGCTCAGGAAAGGAAGTGGAGATATCAGCTCAACACAGGAAAGTAAAGAAATGATTGAAGGCTAATGGTTCGGTGAATCCTGAGGGATCGTTGTTTTATCTATTTATGCACTTAGATATCTCCGTCGTCACCCTTATAAAGGGGCAACACTGTTAGCTCAGGGGAGAGAGTTAGATGTTGTTACGCTTTTATGTAATTTCTTTTAAGATCAAAACTTTGATCATCGTGTCTCGCTAAGAACTGCTCTACTGTAATTTTACTTGATGCATTAATACAAACTTGGTTACTATTTCATCTTTGAGTCAGGAATAACTTCAAGCAGTGTACCCCTAGAGGCTAAGGGCCTAGCCCTGGAGGACACTTGCTCTTGTACCATTATGCTTGGCTTTTGCATGGTTTGCTTATTGACATGATTTGGTAATCTGATGTGTTTTGTAAGTTTACATCACATGCTCTGTTATGCTTAAATTACTAAGGTTTCTGAAGATAGAACTATTGTATTGATTCTGCATCATATTACTACTCTTTTAGGTATTGATATAATACTGCTAGTCTTTACATAATACTGTTACTGTTCCATTATAGAGCCTTTGTGTTGTGCACTTGATCATTAACATTATGGAATTCATCTTGGAAGTTATGATCTTTGCGATAATTGGATTTATGAATAATGTTGTTCTATCTTGAAATGCAGTCGTATGCTTTCTAACTGAGGTGATCACTGGATCAACCTACTATTTAAGTGTGTCCTGTGTATGCATGGTTTCCAAGCGCTATTCCATAATTTATCTGTAATCAGTGTTGTTCCATTTGTGTATGTTATTCAATCCATCCTTAAGAGTGAAGGATTTTCATTTTATTCCTGTAGCTTATGATTAATGCCTTTGATTTGATAGACTAAGACGTTACTGTTTGTTAGACTTAGTTGTTGTTCTATTTCTTAACTGTTGTTCCATTTCAGACTTGCTGTTCCATTTCAGGTTTGTTGTTCCATTTTAGATTTTCTATTTCATTTCATATTTGTTGTTTGAATTCTTAATTGTTGTTCCATTTCTTATCTGTCGTTCCATTTCTTGTTATTCGTGTGAAGAACAATCTCAGGCTGTAGTGAGCATTGACATCTACTGTCTAGCTCCCAGTTCAATGATCTGTTCTCTGATTTCCTTTTCCATCAGTTTCCAAAGGGATGGGTTATTGCTACTGAACCCTTGACTAATAAATTGCTTAGTCTTCTGAATGTGTGATTTAATCTTTTGAAGTAGTTAAGATGTAAACAAGCATCCATTTACTCTTGTATTTTCAAACACTATGCTACTAGAATTACTCTGGCAAATGATAGCCTCAAACTGAGACACTCTTTGAAATAACAAAAGGTTCTTGGATTGACATATTAATGTGAGGTAATTAGAGGTTAAAGAGACCCTTTTTATAGCTCCACATTTTGGCGTTGTTGCTGCGAAAAGAGTGTAGCCATTTGTTCCTTTTTTTCATAGTAGTGTATGAACCTGCTAGGGAAGAATTGGGTTTTGAAAATGGAAGGTAAGAACCTACGTGTGGAGCATGTAAAAGCCCTACTCATTTGCCTGCTTTCCTGTAGATTTGTTGTTGTTTGTTTGAGTATGATTTATTAGTTAATTTGAGTGCATGACTAAGCAGAAAAAGACAGAAAAAAATTCCAAACCTCTACCTAAGCCAGAAAAAGCTAAGGGGTCGGTGACCCTTGGCCGACCAACCTTCATAGACGAAATCTACAAGAAAGCAGAATCTCAGCCCTCAGTAGGACCCAGGAAGGTAATTTCTAAACAACCTACTAGTTCCCTTCAGGCCACAAGATCACCATCTGTAGCCTTTGCTGAGGTGCACAGTCAAACTGAAGAGCAGGACTTTCAAGAAATTGAAAATTCTACTCCAGAACTATTGTAGGAAGGGAATCTCAGTAATATTTCTGAAGGAGGAGGAGAGACAGGGGAAACTGAGGAACCGAGATCTCCTCTTGAGACAACTCAACCATTGAACAACCCAGACAAGGGAAGTGCTACAAAAATCATCTTTGAAGAAACTCAATCTCCTTAGACATTAGGCACTCTCATTATCCCAGATAAAGGAAGTGCTATTAAAACTATTCCTGTTAAAGCCATTCCCTCTCAACCTAGGAATACCCTCCTAGATATCCCAGAAGGTTATTGGCATATATTTGACCCAATGGCTCAAAACCAACCAAACACTCAAACCTCTACATTACAATACCCCATAGAGGATTCTGCAACAAATGCCCTTATGAAAGCAATCCTTCTTCAACATATCCTACATTCCACAGTCTTACATCAGAAGACCTGGATGCATTTTTATTTGAATTTGATGTACTGTGTAGGGGATATGATTACACCATCGACCCCCAGAAACTGAAACTATTTCCCTCTACACTAAAAGGGGCTACTTTAAGATGGTTTATGGGATTAGTTGGTGGGGTTATAAATAACTGGGATCAAATGAAAGAATCTTTTCTAAAACAATATCAGGACTATTGCAGGTCTAGAGAACTGAATGACGAAATATTCCAGATGATAGCTAGACCAAATGAAACATTAGAGGAGTATGTGGAATGCTTCCAATATAATCTGCAAAGATCTCCTTATGCATCACTGCCTTTACCTGATAATGTGTTGAAAACAACATTAATAAGGGGCATGAAGGAACAATGGATCGAAACATTAAACATTATGGGAAAAAGAGATATTTATCAAGAAAGTTTTGCTGACATTATTGATTTATGTATTAGGAGCTCGAGAGGCAGCGCAAGAGTGAATCCGGCAGAACATGATCGGTTTGTAAGAGATAATAAAATTTCAATAGAAGGAGTAACGCGTGTAGAAATTGGAAATTTATTGGAAAATTTTAAAACTGATATACTAGGGACATTCACTACACAACTTGATATTTTGCAGGCCAAACAGAAGCAAATGGAGGCAAAACAGAATTTGGCAATCTTCTGTCCCAGATGCAAGAAGAAGCATAGCCATAAGGAGTGTCCACTGGATGCAGTCAAAACATGCACCATCTGCACAAAAGATCATCTTACGGGGAGTTGTCCCTCACTTCCTGGATTGAAAGCAGTATATAAGGAAGCAGAAGAAGAGCCAGAATCGATGTAATTGCTCAACCAGTGCTGTCAGTGGCAGCCACGACAATCTAGTATGTTTCTAGACCCAACTTCTTCTTTTCAGCCTCCGCGGTATAATGCTCAACAATATAATATGTGGCAAAGTAAATTCCAATCCCCATTTCCAAACTGGTCACCACAGTCATTTCCTTCCTCAAACCCATGGCTAATTCAGACAAGCCAATCTGGTTGGCCGAATCTTCCTTATACCCCACCATATTGGCAAAGCAACCCATACCCAACACAATGGACTCCCCCTACTTCACAAAGTTCAGCCTAGCAGACAAATTGGCAAATACCAATGCATTAGCCAGTAGGAACCATTCTGCTCCCTCAACCTACACTGCCAGCCTTACAACAAAATCCCCAATCTAATCTGAGACTGCAACTCCTAGCCCAACCCAACCCCAATCCAAATAACAGACTGGTCCAATCTCTCCAAATCATAGAAACACTAGAAGTAGGAGCCGATCTGAGGGAGTGTAATGACTTCAGTTAAGATCTAGGTGTATTATTGAAACCGGGGGAGATAAGACTATTCAGGTTGAAAAGCAATTACCCAGAGAACATCTGTCACAAGAAGAGGATGTGAATAAACAACAAACTCATAATCAAGCAGCCACACCCTCTCCCCCGTTCCCAGAACGATTAGTCATACCTTGACCAATACAATATCTTGATTTTGACATTCTAGGAGAATTACAAAATTTGTACATAAAAATTCCATTCCTCCAAGCCATTCAAGACATCCTGATACATGCAAAAACTATCAAAGAATTGTGCATAAAGAAGCCAAGGAGGAATATAGCAAACAATCCAAGAGTCCAAGTAGTCGGCACTCTATCTGACTTATTATCAGGAAAAGAAACACCCATTAAATACGAAGACCCAGGAAACCCAATAGTA
This sequence comes from Pinus taeda, assembly GCA_000404065.3. NCBI lineage: Eukaryota > Viridiplantae > Streptophyta > Pinopsida > Pinales > Pinaceae > Pinus > Pinus taeda. Next base: position 238,336 of record APFE031364034.1, read on the forward strand.
ACTGTCCAAATTTATGGTTAGACCTTGTCCAATGCCTTAGTTGATCTAGGAGCTACAATCAATATCTTAACAACCACTACCTGCCAAAAGCTAGGCATTACATCTGTAGAACCCACCTCTACCTTGCTAGAATTGGCTGACCGATCTGTAGTCAGGCCAGGGGGCACACTACATGATGTCATGGTCTCTGTTGACTCCTGGGAATATCCAACCAATTTTCTGATAATAAATCCCAAAACCAGACTTGATGGACATCCATTGATTTTAGGTAGACCTTGGCTCGCCACTGCCAATGCCTATATTGGCTGTCGGCAAGGAAATATGATCATAACTAGAGGAACAGATATCAAGAACTTAGTTCTATATCCTCCAGCGTAGCCAAGTGTCACAACAGTCAAAACTAATAGGCACCATGTATCATACCTTACTAATAACATTAGATCTCCATTAACTATACAAGAGGTACTTGATTTCAAAGACCAAACAAAAGATGATGCCATTAATAATTTCATTAGTCAAACTGAACTCACATCCCACACACAATGTCATATGATAAAAGCAGCATTTGATAATGAATTAGAAGAAAATCCTCTGAAAGATACACATGATCATACAATCCCTGTCACCTCTGTTGCAAATAGTAAAATTGTGGAAATTGAACCGGAAAAACCTTAAACATTAATATTAACCTCACATCCGAACAAGAAATGAATCTCATCCATGTGTTAAGGAAATATAAAGAAGCATTTGCATGGGACTACCCTGATATGAAAGGAATTGACCCCCAGTTACGTACACACCACATTTACATAGAAAAAGACGCAAGCCTTGTTCGACAGCCTCAGAGGAGACTAAATCCTCATCTAAAAGATGTGGTAAAAGTTGAACTTCAAAAACTTTTAGATGTCAATTTTATCTACCCTATCTCTGATAGTAAATGGGTCTCTCCACTGGTGGTAGTACCAAAAAAGAATGGGAAATAGAGAATTTGTGTGGACTACAGAGAGCTAAATAAAGTAACACAAAAGGACCACTTCCCTCTCCCATTCATCGACCAAGTATTAGACACTTTGGCAGGAAATAAATTATTTTCTTTCTTGGATGGCTTCAGTGGGTACAATCAGATTCAGGTTGCCCCTGAAGACCAAGACAAAACTACTTTTACTTGTCCTTGGGGAACATTTTCCTACCGAGTTTTACCTTTTGGCTTATGCAATGCTCCTGCCACATTCCAAAGGGCTATCCTTAGTATTTTTGCAGACTTAATAAATGAAGGACTTGAAGTA
>APFE031364034.1:247724-261505 GCA_000404065.3 Pinus taeda
CAACTACAATGTTTTCATGAGGGCATGAAAAAGGGTAAGCAGGGGGGTGTGTGGAGTACTAAAGAAGGTATTTTTTTGAGGATTATTTCAGCTTCTTTTCATTAGAGCTTACAAATATTTTTACATTATGAACTCGGAATACGATAAAGAATTGTAATAAAACATGTGAGATTAATATGCAAGTCAAAAACGCCAACAATTGTCATTTCCTTATGTAGGAAAGAGGAAAAACGAGAAGTTGTCGTTCCAAAGGAAAAGACAAGGACGGGTTAACCGCTATCCCTTTGACGGGAGACCGTATGCAAGCAAGATCAAAGTGAATCAGCTAGAAAAAGGAAGTGGAGATATCAGCTCAGTGTAGGAAAGAAAAGAAATGACTGAAGGCTAATGGTTCGGCAAATCACTCAAGATCCTTGATTCTGAGGGATTGTTGTTTTATCTATTTCTGCACTTAGATATCTCTACCATCACCCTTATAAAAGGGGTAGCACTATTAGCTTAGGGGAGAGAGTTAGATGTTGTTACGCTTTTATGTAATTTCTTTTAAGATCAAAACTTTGATCATCGTGTCTCGCTAAGAACTGCTCTACTGTAATTTTACATGATGCATTAATACAAACTTGGTTACTATTTCATCTTTGAGTCTGGAATAACTTCAAGCAGTGTACCCCTGGAGGCTAAGGGCCCGGCCCTGGAGGACACTTGGTCTTGTACCATTACGCTTGGTTTTTGCGTGGTTTTCTTATCGACATGTGCTTATCGACGTGATTTGGTAATCTGATATGCTTTGTAAGTTTACATCACATGCTATGTTATGCTTAAATTACTAAGGTTTTTGATGATAGAACTATTGTATTGGCTCTACATCATATTACTGCTCTTTTAGGTGTTGATATAATACTGCTAGTCTTTACATAATACTATTGTTGTTCCATTATAGAGCCTTTGTGTTGTGCACTTGATTATTAACATTATAGAATTCATCTTGGAAGTTATGATCTTTGCGATTGTTGGATTTATGAATAATGTTGTTCTATCTTGAAATGCAGCTGTATGCTTTCTAACTGAGGTGATAACTGGATCAGCCTACTATTTAAGTGTGTTGTGTGTATGCATGGTTTCCAAGTGTTGTTCCATAATTTATCAGTAATCAGCGTTGTTCCATTTGTGTGTGTTATTCAATCCATCCTTAAGAGTGAAGGATTGTCGTTTGATTCCTATAGCTTACGATTAATTCCTTTGATTTGATTTACTATTTGTTAGACTTAGTTGTTGTTCTATTTCTTAACTATTGTTCCATTTTAGGTTTGCTGTTCCATTTTAGATTTGTTGCTTCATTTCAGATTTGTTGTTTGATTTCTTAATTGTTGTTCCATTTCTTATCTGTCGTTCCATTTCTTGTTATTGGTGTGAAGAACAATCTCGGGCTGTAGTGAGCATTGACATCTACTGTCTGACTCCCAGTTCCATGATCTGTTCTCTGATTTACTTTTCCATCAGTTTTCAAAGGGATGGGTTATTGCTACCGAACCCTTGACTGATAAATTGCTTAGTCTTCTGAATGTGTGATTTAATCTTTTGAAGTAGTTAAGCTGTAAACAAGCATCCATTTTCTCTTGTATTTTCAAACACTGTGCTACTAGCATTACTCTGGAAAATGATAGCCTCAGACTGAGACACTCTTTGAAATAAAAAAACGTTCTTGGATTGACATATTAATGTGAGGTAATTAGAGGTGAAAGAGACCCTTTTTATAGCTCCACACATGCCTTCTTATCTATCTTTTCCCACTGCTCCTACTCTTCTTCTTCTCTTTTGCCTGCCAGCATGCCTAGCAGTAGTGGGGGACTCAATTTGAGTCCAATCCAATTGACCTTCAGCCTCTGCATGGAGCGTTTGTACATTGGCACTCTCATTAATGCCTCCTTCATCCTCATTTTGGAATGATTCTCCCTGATCCACAGACTGTGCGATAAGGTGTTCCATCTCCTCATACATGCATGCACACAGTCATACCTAAGTAACCTTTCCATATCCTCAAAATGTGAAATGGCTTGTGCTTGATCACTTACATATCTAAGGGCAATCTGAGGATTATTGGCAAGCATGCTATGTGTGCTAATGAGTTCCATGGGGTCTGATGGCTCAGCTCTGATCATTAATGGCTCATTCTGCTCCTTTATCATCAACCTTCTTATTTCTGCTTCCCTTAACTCTTCATGGTTCATCCATGAGGCCATGGCCATTAGTTGCAGGTCCCCTAGCCTAGAATTGGGGTCCCACACATTCATGTCTATGAGGGCCATGTTATGTAGGTAGAATTCTACCATATTTGCCTTATCTTCTTATGTGCTTTGGTCACACAGGTCCATAAACTGCCTGTAATCTTGGAAAGGAATTGTGCCTCTTTGTGCCAAAGTCTTTATCTAAAATTGCAACCATTGGTCCTTGAGATAGAGGCCATAGGATTTTGTTGGTGTTCTACATTGCAATGCCTCCATGGTCCAGTTGGCCATGAATGCCAGTTGGGTCTCTTTCTCTTGCAGCTATCTTCTTAGCAATTCATTTTTAGTTTCAAGGTGGCTTCTTGTGATTGCTTCTCTGTGTCTGACAGCACTTAACTCTCTACCCATTTCTCTGATTTTGTTCTCCATATGGCCAATATCCTCAACTCCTTTGGATTTGGCTATTTGCATCCACTTATGGGTCCTTATTCTTTCTTTCTATAATTCAAAGAATAGTGGAATTGCAAATTTTTGTGGAATTATTCTTGAACCCTCAAGAAGATTGTAGTAGGAGCCAAGACAGGGCTGGGGATCAGGTTCTTGTAGCTCTGTTTCTTCTTCCTTTCCTTGCAGCTGTCCTTCTACCCTTTTCTTAAGATTTTGGGTCTCCTGTAGTTTTGATAGGGTATCCTATAGAACTGTTTGTGCCTTGTGTAGGACTGTTTTTGGGTCCTGTAGTTCTACCTTTTCTTTCCATGTAGGGGATCTAGGAGTCCCCCTTTCATATGCGATAGGTGCCTTGGAAGGGGATTATTTTCCTTGGGCAGAGGGTGAATCTTCAATAATAATTAGCACTTTTGAAGAAGGTTGGGGTTTCCCTGTCTTGATTCTTGTGCTCTTCCTAGCCCTAAAATACATTGAGGTCTGCCTCTTCCTCTTCTATTTTGGCTTAATTGGTGTGCTAAGGGTAGTGAGAGCAGCTGCTACCTCTTTTTCTATAGTCTCAGGGGACACTTCTATCTTTTCTGCCCCTTTTTCTCCTCCTTCTGTCTCTTTCTCTTTCTCTATTTGCTCTATTTCTCCCTGCTCTATTTCTTCAACTTTCTCCTCCTCTATCTTGGTTTCTTCCTTCTTCCCTTCTTGTTCCTCTAAATCACCAATTGCTTCACCTTCTCCCCCTTGTTGTTTTTCCTCCTCACTACTAGTAGTATTGATATCATAGGTCAGGGTCTTTATGTCATCTTTAGCTGTCATGTTTTGGAAGATTTCCCATGCTATAGGGAGTGTAAATGTATGGAGGGATTCCTCCACTAAAATTTTAATTAACCCATGGTGAGCTAGCTGCTCTGGATTTCCTGCTTTTACTTTACTGGAGTCAATGAGGGATTGTAGGAGAAAGTAGGGGATGTTGAGCTTCTGAGGGGCTAGAGTGTGCCTGCCATACCTTAATTCATGAAGGATTCTAAAGTGGTAACCATAGACAATGTTATACCTCCCCTCATAGGAAATATACTTGATTATTTGGTAGCTAACCTCATCCCAAGGATATGGTATGCTAGCCCTTCTTATGCCATTTTTATCTTCTACAGGGGTTTCATTGTTTTGGAAGAAATTTTTCTTGGCAACCAGGCCAATTCGTTTTTCATCCTTACTCTAAGGCAACCCAAGAAGAAGGGTAGTGACCTTACTGATAAATTCAAGGGTTATCTCCATGGAAAGGCCTCTAAATGTGATAGTGGAATGTGTTCTGGTGTGAGGGACCAAAGAGTGGGCAAATTCTTGAGCAATTTCCTCGTCAAGCTCTCGGAACTTCTCAAAAAAGTTCATCCAATTTACTCTTGTGGATATGTCCAGTACTTGGGGATGTGCATGGAGCCTAGAGGAGTTGGTGGGCTCTGTCCTCATAAAACCTCCCGTCATTTTGTTTATACTTCTTTGGGAAACCAAATGTGGAGAAGGAGACAACAATTTTTGAAGAGAAAAAGAGAAGTAGAGAGACTATGTTTTTTCTTAAGAAATAAGCAGAAATATTTTTATGTATTTCCTCCACCTAAAGGCTTTATTTCCTCCTCAAATTTAAACCACTGCTTGCAAATTTTGATATTCAATGGGGGTATGCATAGAACCTACCTCCTCAACTCGAGAATTGTACTAAAACCCGTGTTTTCTCCCTTCAAAACAACTCACTGGTCATCCTGTAGAAGACAATTGTCCCTCCTGTAGAATTCTTGTAGGTTCTCCTATAGAACATGTAAGTGCTCTTGTAGAAAATGCCGAGGGAAAGAATATGGGAGAGATAAATGGAGAATGATGGTTATGAGGCTGTGGGGGCACGAGGAGATTGCAGGAGTGTAGTTTCGAGGAGAGAATGAAGGAAAAGGTGGTGAGAGTGCTCGAGGAGGAGTACTTATTGCGTTTTATGGATACTTCCGATGATGAAGGGTGAGCTGGAAAACTATAAGTTGGCCCTATCTGGACCATTGGTCCCTACCTACCTTGTCATCATATCCTCTCCTCGTAATCATCTACCATGATTGCATCGAAGTTCACACTGCCTCCACTACCTATCCTTGACAGCTTTCCTGAGTTCATTGCGCGCACGTGTGGGTGACATATTAGAGGAGTGGAGTCAACTAGATGAAGGTGGCCAAGTTAACTGACCACCTTCCCCTCGTTCAACCTCAACCATCTCAATACTTTTGCATCCATTTGTTGTGAGGTGATGTGGCTCTCTCTCTCTCCTGCATGCCTTTGTTTCTTTTGATGCATGTTGTCTACTTGCTAATGTGTGCTTGTGTCTTATGTAGGTTCTTCTCTGGCTGGATCCGATGTTCAAGTGTCTTCTTCGACCTTCATATTTGTACCCTCTTGCTGCTGATGCTGGATTTTAATGGGATCAGCTGCTACATGAATTCCTACAAGAGCTCCTGTAGCTGCATCTCCCTTTGAAACTTTAGCTTCTTTCTGTGCTTGGAGCTGTGAGGATGATGCCATAGATGTAGATAGGGATGGAGAGGTAATAAGTAGGCTTCAAGTGACGTGGATGGTGCAGTTCCCCTTTTTATTTTTTATTTTTTTTTCTCTTTTCCTGAAGAACTGTATTTTCTGTGTCTTTCTTGGACAGGAAGAAGAATGACACTTGGGGTGTGATGCAGGCTTGGAATTAATTGCAAGGAGGTTTGAAGACTGCAGGGGAATTTACAGATTTTTCTTATGAAGCTTCCCTGTCCCTCAAACTGTTTTGATATTCATTTTCGGCTCTCCATAATTCCTACAGGAGCCTCCTGTAGAAAACACAGTTTTTGAAAAGGAAGCACAGTGAGGTGAAGAAATGATAGAGAAAGGTGTGGGAAGGTAGGATAGGTGTTGGTGTTGTATTCAGGGCTCTCTTGGCACCTTCTACTGCTCTTTGTAGTCCTCCTGCAAACCTACAATGCAACTAAAAATTCAATTTTCTTTTTCTCTTTTTTTTTTTTTTTTGAAAACAACTAGGGTGCCTCAGGGAGGGTTTCACCCAGGGATCTTATTTTTCTCTCTTTTTTTTGACATCACTGGGCTACCTCAGAAGAGTTTTTCAACCCAATGATGGGACTCAAGTGCCTCATGAAGGTTTTCACTTGAGTCCTTATTTTTTATTTTTTTCCTTTTTTCCAGTGAGTGGGTGAAGTGGAGGCTAAGACATGCTCCACTACCATCACTATCTTATTCAAATCTTCAATGAACTCTCACTTGGAGAGGGGTTGCTTGTGGACTTTCAACCGGTGTCCATTGACAAGCACGGGGATGGCTTCATCATCAATGGTTCTGATCAGAATGGAACCATTGTCATTGCATTTCTCCATAGTGTAGGGTCCCAGCCATCTTGTCCTTAGCTTGCCCTTGAAATGTTTGTATCTTGAATCATAGAGTAGTGCCCAATCTCCCTCTTAGAATTGCTTCTCCTTGATATTTTTTTCATGCCATATCTTTTTCTGAAGTTGAACTACCTCTCTATGGAGAAGGGTCTACATTTTGTGTTCATCTAATCCATTGAGCTGAAGTAATCGTTCTTTCTGTGCATGGCTAAGGTCTAGGTCTAGCTAAGCTACCATCCTCAAGGTATTGAATTCAAATTCTATTAATAGCAAAGCCTTATTCCCATAGACCAACTCATAGGATGTGAACCCTGTAGTGATCTTCCATGTTGTGTTGTAGGCCCAAGTGGCCTCAACTAATCTATCTGCACAGTCCTTTCTACTGCTACTCACTACCTTTGTTAGGATCCCTTCCAATGCTCTATTACTGACCTCCACCTGCCCATTGGCTTGTGGATGGTAAGGGGTAGAAGTCCTGTGCTTGATTCTACGATGTGTGAGCAGGTCTTAAATCAAATTGGAAGTGAAATGACTACCTTGATTTGTGACCAACTCTCTTGGATACCCAAACTTGTAGAATATGTTTTCTCTAAAAAATTTAGCTGCTTTTTTCTCTGTCACTGCTTTGATTGCTTTTGTCTGTACCCACTTTGTCAGGTAATCGGTGCACACAATGATGTATTGCTTTTGCTTTGAAGGAGGGCTAATAGGCCTCACAAAGTTCATGCCCCACTTCTCAAATGGCTCAAAGGTCACTTGAGGTTGCATGGGAATTTCATCCTTTGGAGTAGGTTTCCCCATCCTTTGACACCGATCACACTCGCTGGTATATCTCCTCACATCCTGATGAAAAGTGGGCCAATAGTAGCCTACTTGCAGTATCTTGAAGGCAGTTCCTTTTGCTGCAAAATGACCTCCACAAGGCCCGTCATGACAGGTTAGGAGGATGTCAAAGTCTTCCTCCTCCATAATACATCTTCTCAAGATCTGATCTAGGCCAAGTTTGAAATGATTGCCCCCAATCCAGGTGAAAGGGGTGCTTTTCCTCACTATCTTGCTCTTCTCTTTTGAGGACAGGCGTGGTGGGAATTGCGATGAAACCAAGTATTTTTCTATATCAGCAAACCATGGAGAGAGTACTGGGATAGAAAACAGGTGTTCATCTGGCATTTGATCATCCACCATTCCTTCTTCACCTACAGGCAAATTTACTCCAAAAAAAAAGTCAGCAACAACATTTTCTTTACCAGGTTTATCAACAATGGTCAAATCAAACTGCTACAGTAAAAGCAACCATCTAATAATGCAAGCATTTACATCCAATTTGTTCATAAATATCTAATTGTAGCATGATCAATGTGCACAAAGGTTTGATATCATGTGATATAATGTCTAGATTTGTTTAAGGAATGCACGATAGCTAGGAGTTCCTTCTCGGCCACTATATAGTTTAACTCTGCCTTTGACAAGTTTTAGCTTATAAAGTATATGGCCTAAGGTAAATTTTCATCAATCTATCCCAAGGCTACTCCTATTGCTTTGTTCAAGGCATCTGTGTGAATGTGGAAAGGTAGGGCCCAATTTGGGCCTCTCAAAATTAAGGCAGTCACAAGTTTACTCTTCAAGGTATCTAGGGCTTCTTAACAGTTTTCTAACCATATGAACTCGACATCTTTGCCTAAGAGGAAAAAGAAAGGAGAGGCTAGCTTTCTGAAATATTTATTGAACCTCCTGTAATACCCAGCTAATCCTAGGAAACTTCTGACATCTCTCACCTTTTGAGGAGGTGGGACACTTTGGATGATGGAAATTTTATTGGGGTCCACCTGTAGTCCTTGTTGAGATATTGCATGACCTATCACGGTCCCTTCAATCATCAAAAATTCACATTTCTCTGGACTAAGGGACAGGTTCATCTCAATACACTTATCTGGAACTTTTCCTAGGTTGGATAAAACTTCCTGAAAGTTGGAGCCATGAGGAGTGAAGTCATCCAGGTATATCTCTACTACATCATGAACTAATTCAGAGAATATACTCAATACCGATCTTTGGAAAGTGGCTGAAGCATTACACAAACCAAAAGAAGGACTCGGTATGCAAAGGTAACCCAAGGACAAGTGAAAGTGGTCTTATCTTGGTCTTTCGGGCTGATTTGAATCTAATTTTACCCGCTAAACCCATCTAGGAAAGAGAAAAACTTTTTCCCTGCCAGACCATCTAACACTTGATCTATGAAGGGTACAGGAAAATGGTCCTTTTTAGTGGCTTTGTTCAATTCCCAATAGTCAACACAGATTCTCCAATTACCATTTTTCTTTGGCACTAGCACCAAAGGAGAGACCCATTCACTATTAGAGATGGGATACATGAATCCTGCATCAAGTAATTTTTGCAGTTCTTCCTTAACAATATCTTTAAGTGTTGAATTCATCCTCCTTTGAGGTTGCCTGACTAGCTTGCAATCTTCCTTGATGTATATATGATGAGTACATACTGAAGGGTGCACTCCTTTCATCTCCTTATAACTCCTAGAAAAGGCATCTAGATGTTTTCTTAGTAGGCTGCACAGTCCCTTTTCCTGGGAGATGGATAGGGATGGATTTATTTTCAAGGTTCTTTCTGGGCTGAACTCTATATTCTTAACATGGTGAGAAGTGGAGTCAGCCATACATAGATTTGTTGAGGGGTTGTTTTGAGTTTCACTTACTATTTCCTCTAATGGCGATACACTGGGAGGTCGATTTTGTATCAAATTCTCAATCATATCATCCTCATCTTGTTGTTCCCCCCCATGGTGAATTCTAATGCACAAAGCAGTGTAGAATAGACTTCATCCTCATCTTCCTCCTCCAACTAGAGAGGTAGATCATGTTCTAGCAAGGGTTGGACAGGAGGATATAGGATTAACTTCTTGGACATGTGCTCGTTCTTTATGGTCATGTTCCTAGCTCGACAGCTGATGTAGACATCGGCAGTAACCAACCAGGGTCTTCCCAGAATGAAAGGATACCCAGTGAGCTTTGCCTTTGGCTGGAGAACTAAGAAATCAGTAGGGTACTCCCAAGAATCAATGGAGACCATCACATCTTCCACAATCCCCTCAAGGATCAAGGTGGAGTGGTCTACTAGCTGTAGCACGGTCATGGTCTTCCTCAAGGAGCCCTAGAGGTTGAGTTTGAGTATTGTGTCCTTCCTCATCACATTAATGGTAGCTCCCAGATCAATCAAGGTGTGTGAGATCATGGTGCCATTGATGTGGACATCAACTACTGAGCTTGTAGGGTCCAGATACTTTGGACAGATTACCTGCCTCAACATCAGGTTAGATAGTTGCCCTATGACATTGATGGTTGGGGCATCTCTCTTACGCCTTCGTGGATGCCCAAAGCACTTCTCTTTGATCAACCTATTGTCGATAAGCACATCATTTATGGCTTGGAGAAGTGGTATCATCACACATAGATGTTTCAATTCTCCCAAGAGTTCAATTTCTTCTAGGGTAGGCTGGACTATCACGAATAATATCTCAAGAAAGAGTGGAATTGCTTAGGTTCACTTTCCTCTTGATCTTCTTCAACATTCCTGGGTGGAGACTAGCTATCTGGGAGAACTTTCCCAGATCACAAGTTAATTTCCTAAATCTCCACAACATAAGTTGGACATGATGGTTCCCCACTATACACTTGCTAAGCCTGTCTATTGTTCGGGTTTGGATTTGGCTAGGCATGCATTTGGGGTTGCTTTGGTGGAGAAGGAGGTAACAGCTATGGTTGGGCAGATGGTGGAGGCAAAAGAGCAGGAGGAGAGATGTATTGAGGCCTCCACCCCTAATGAGATGCATTCCACTAAGGTTGCAGCTGAGCATAGGATTGAAATGAATGGGTGGCTGGTTGGGCATGATATGGAGAGGTGAAAGACTATGGAGGAGGTGTGGACCAAGAAGGATGAGCAGGGGGCCCTAAGGAGCTATGGAAGTGACTTGGTTGGAGTTGTAGTATACCTGAGATGTCCCTTGCATACCCTACTAGTATGGTCTAGGTCCTTGCGGCCTCCCTTGGTTTATGTAATAAAGCTATACAATGACTCCCTCAGCCCCTTGATACACAGCTTTAAGTCTGGGTATGGAAGGGCACTTATCTGTTGAATGATTTTCCTCATAGGAAGTTGGTAGATGTCTCCCCTGGCCAATAGATGGAGGGTGTCTAAAAGATCTTCCTGAATTCCCCTGAGCAAGACCAACTTTAGAGATTCAAGGTCAAGTGTACACCCGACCCTTTTGTAGCAGAGTCGGGACCTCTCTTCATAGTCCTCTAAGGACTCATCACTCCCCATGGTCATTCGCAAAATTTCTTCCTTGGTATCTTTTAACTTATAATAGTATCAATACTTGTTGTTAAAGGTTTTCTGAATCTAAGCCCAAGTTGTGAAGTTATTGCCAGGTAATCCCACGAATGAATGTAGTGCTGCATCCTTAAGAGTAGAAGGGAACAGCTTCAACTTTTGCTCATCTTTTGCATAGCTATAGGTTCAACAAATAGTAGCAAACTCGAACAAAAAGGTGTCAAGATCTTCTATAATCAGACCATGGAAATGAGGTAGGGTGGAAGGGCTTATATTCTTCATTTTGGTATCCCCATTGGTCTCCTGAATGGGAAGGGTACCCTCTATCCTTTCTCCACTCCCCCTAGCATTTCTATTTTCAACCATTGGCTCCCGAGGAATTTTTTCTTCTTCTTCTTCCCTTATAGGCTCTTCAAATATGTCTGGCTATTCACCTAAGGGTTCTTCTTGATCACATCCACCGAAGAAGAGAGAAAGTTGGCTGTGTGAAGTAGTGGGGGCATTGAGCAGAATTTTCCTGAATTATCTCTATTCCTACGAGGCATGAAAGGAAATATTTTTGGCTAGTTTTTGTTTCTTTTTCCCCACACTCATAGTACCTGCAAAACTGAAATTGATTGAGAAAAACAACTTTCAACTAACTGAAATGAACTTGCTAAAATGAAATCTCATAATTGAAGAGGAAAGCAAGGAAATGAAGAACTTGAAAGGAAGGGAAATGACTAGTCTACTCTCGCTGAAATTAAATTCACAGAATTGAAAAGGAAAGCAAGGAAATGCAAGACCTGAAAGGAAAGAAAATGACTAGTCTACTCTTGTTGAAATAAAATGTTAGAAGAATGTTGCATAGAAAATAGAAGAAAGAAGTAACCACAGAATACTCTGATGCTTCCTCAGCAATGGTGCCAAAAAAAGTGGTGAGCACCAATATTGTAGCAATAATGCTGCAACTCCTGGGTTGCCTACTTTACTCTTATCAACCTGGTAGTTCATAACAAACTTGGAAGCATCAGTGTTGTATGCACAAGTACTAGTTCTTACTACAGGTTGTCACTTGGTCGGTCGACGCAAGATCACTAGGAGCTCAAGCCAACTTCTATGGATTATAGAAGAAGCTCTATATGTGATGAAAGGAAAGAGAGATTACTCTACAGATGCTACTCTAACTGCAAAAAGGAGAAAGACTGAAATGTAAAGCAAACCAACTAATTCTACTTTTGCATAAAGCACTATGAAAACCATGAAAGGAATGCCATTACCTACTCAAGGAAGTAAACAACATCTAACTAAGCTATTTCTGGAAGTAAATAACCAAAAAACATATTTTTGGTTTTTTTATGTACTTTTATGTGAATCTGACATGCATGTAATTTTATTGTTTGTGAATGTGGTAGCAAATAGGCGGCGATGGAGGGTAGATTGGGGACTTGAGAGGATGTAGGATGGTGTGGATGGGTTGTAGGAGGTCTCAGGTGGCCTTCTAGAGGCTTTTCCAACACTTAGCCTTCAAAAGAAATCCTACAGGAAAATCTATAGGACGACACAAGAAATCTATAGGAGGAAAAACAACGTTTTACAGGAGGCCTATAGGAGTAGGCCGAGAGAAATTTTCACTGTTTTGAAGGTGTGAGAGTGGGTGGAAAGGCTGGATGAAGGTTTGAATGAAGTGTTAGGGCACCTAGGGTCTACCAAGAATCATTAGGAGAGAGAAAGATGATTGGAATTGCTCAAGGAGAGAGAAAGAAATTCTATGGAAAATGCAAGAAACTAAGGCATAATTGAGGGGAGACTTGAGCGACCTGTAGGGCATGGATCAGATAGAGGATGGGATGGATGATAGGCTGGCCTACTGCTAGAAGATATCTGATGCATAAACAACTGTCATTCAACCAATGAGATTAAGCAAACAATGAAATAAGTGTATCTAGAAAAATAGAGTTTTGCATCAAACTAATCTAAACTGTGATCTATGAAAGGAAATGCTAAGAAATGCTGCAAGAAAGGAAAGCATGAAAGAAGACTACTGTAAATATAGAAGTAAGCATGATGATGAAATTATGAAGCAAAGAAAAACTAGACTATTAACCAACAAAAAAGCTGCAAACAGTAGAAGTCCTATGAATGAGGAAAATCTGTGTTTTTGGGGCAGCAAGAGGGTCTTTGCCTCAAATCATTGTCCCAAAGGGAGGAAGAGAGGCCAAGGCATGGTTTCTAGCCTTTTGAATCTTTTTTTTATCATTGTTTAACCTACTATAGAAAGCACAAATGGAAGCAAACTACTAAATCATAAAAAGAAACCTATTCTTAACCATAAAAGAAATACATCTAATAGCAACCTAATCTACAAACTGAAATAAAACATACAAATAAAATTAAAGAGGAGCTTAGCTACTTGGATTGGGCCTTAACCCAAGAGCTTCAGCCCTCTGAGGTAACTCAGTGCTAGCTCAAAAAGGATTCCATCTTTATTTCCAAAACAATAACAAGATTACATGGAACTGTCAAAATAATAAGCTCGAAGTTGGAGCAAAGTTTACATAAGCCAAAATACAACAAAAATCCAACCCTAGTGAGGCCCTAGGCCTCTCTACTTATACAAATGAAGCTACCAATAGCTTCCTTAAAATCAGGGAGGCTTGGCTCCCAAAACTTGAGATAATCATCAGTTATCCTTCACTTTCTCGGTTGCCTTCTAGTGCATGACTTGGCTGCTTGTACTCTAAGTTGAATGACGGGGAATTCGAAGTAAGGAGTAATAAATGAGGGGGGTCCCTCCTATAAGTCCTCTCCTTTGTCCACTTCTAGTTATTGCTACCATTTATCCACTGGATCCTTGACTTTGACCACAACATTTATCAATAATCTGCATTAAACACATATTAGACCACATGGTATCATAACTAACTCAACTCACTCTATAAGCATAAATATAATCAGAAAATCATACAATAAGCTAAGAGAATGGTTGATTTGACTAAGTTACGAGCATAGAAAATTTTAGGGGCGAATGTTCGCCCTTTGGCAAAATTAAGGGGTTTCAAATTTTTAGTGGCAAATATTTTGTATGATAGTACATTTTTACAATTCACCTCAAATAGCCCACCTTATTTTAAGGGAGAGGGTAAAAAAGGTAAATTTAGCCCTTGAAATTAGGAGTTACAACCTTCCATTCTCCCATTTTCAAGAATAGGTTTTATTTAGGTGAATCCATTTGCCCATTTTCAAGAGTAGGTTTTATTTAAGTAAATCCTATGGGCCAAATACCATATTTATAAAAGATGTATGGTAAATTAATAAAAATATAAATAAATGAGAAGTATGGTAAATAAATAAAACATTTTTTATATTTACTCCATAA
>APFE031364034.1:261647-283636 GCA_000404065.3 Pinus taeda
ATATATATAATCGCCTTCCATTTTTCCTATATACCATGGAGATTCGCCCAATTATTATACTTATAAATTTAGGGGTTCTTAAAATTTTCCCTGGTTAGGAGGTAAAATGAGCCCATATAATTACCCATTTATGAGGCTATCAGCGGTACCGTGAATTAAGAAATGTTTTATAGCATCATTCCATGTATTTGTTGGTACAAGTTGTACAAAATTTGTTCTTGATTCATTTCAAATTTGTTGTACCATCGTACATCAGACTTGGAACTTTGATTTTCTTATCGGTGATATCCTTCTGCTTCAAGTGATAATTTACACAGACCCTGTCCTCTTATGAATTTAGATGGTTTAATTTCAAAATCATATTCTTAACATATAGTTATCTGGTTTTCTCTTTTTCCTCCTAAATCCTTTTGAACCAACAAATTTCTAACTCTAGGATGGGGAACTATCACTTTAGTATGGGATTTCAATAAAAAAAGGTCTAAAGTGTTTGACTGATTTATAGATAGTATAAGCTTACTTATTTATTTATGGATAGTTTAGTTCAGCACCTTGAAAATTGAAACTCATGAATGAAATAGGAATTTCTATATTTTCATAAGTCTTTGGAGTAAGGACTATTGGATATTAAATATCATAAGCAAATGTATACAACAAAAAATATTTATCAAAATTTGGACTAATTAAAGATGGAGAAACAACAATGGCTTCCTTAATTTTTTGAAAAGCATAATTTTTTAGAGATGCCCATTTAAAAACATGATCTTTCTTAATCATATCTTGCACTAGTCTAACTATTTCAGCAAAACTTGGAACAAATCTTCGAACAAACTTGATCTTCCCTAGAAAAGATTGCATAGATTTTTATTATGAGGAAGAACAAATTGCAATATTGATTTGCTTATGTCTGGATTGATAACAGTACCTTCTTTAGAAACTATAAATCCTAATAATTTTCCCTCAGTGACAACAAATATCATTTTTTTAATTTAATAAGATTCCATATTTTCGACATCTTTCAAGTATTTTTCTCAAATTATCAACATGTTCAATTATTTTCTTTGAATAAACTGTGATATCAGTCAAGTATACCACCATGAATTTATTTGTAAGATCATTAAAGGCAATATCCATGGCTTGTTAAAAAGTAGCCCTGACGTTGATTAATCCAAATGGCGTCTTACTATAAGCATATGTGCGACATTTAGTTCAAAAAGTGGTTTTAATTTGATCTCCTGGTGCAACCAAAATCTAATTATAACTAGAGAATTTGTCAAGAAGAGAAAAGATTTCAGATCCTATGACTAATTGAAGAATTTGTTCCATTGGAAGGTTAGTATAATTGTCTTTTTCATATTATTTATTCAGATTTTGAAAATTAATGTAGATTATAATATCTATGTTTTTCTTGTGAACTAGAATGAAATTTGATACCCATTGTCAATGCCTAACTAGAAAAATAATATGAGCTTTTAAAATTGTATTTAACTCTTCTTTGATCCGTCCTTCTAGTCTAGGATGCATTTTCCTTAATTTTTTTTTAAAAGGTTGAGTGTCAGATTTTATTGGAATTACATCTTGTATGATTTTAGTATCGTAAACTTTCAAATTATCGAAAGTCTAAGCAAAAGCATCCTTGTATTGCTTGAATAATTTGATAGATCTAAGTTTTTTTTGCAAGTGTACAATTTATTCTCATATTAACATTTTGAGGTTGGTTTTCTATTCCCAAATTAACAACTTCAAATTGCATTGAAGAAGTATTGGTTTTGCAATTTGTACTCCGTTTGAATTTATTATAAAAATCATATAAATTCTCTAGTTGAACTATAGATTTTGGAATAAAATTTGATTTTTTGAAGCATCCATTAAATCAGTTTGAAATTGAGAAGTATGTTGATCTTCATCAATAATAGATCCTTTGAAAGTATCTTATAAGGTTGAGAAATATTTGATTTGATCATCATCATCAAATACTCTACAATTTTGAATATTGTCGGGAATTGAAGGTCTGGATATAATTTCAAGTGAAAAATGTTTTGGAGAAAGATTTTCAACTCGCAATAGCTGTGATGCAACATTAGCAAGTAGATCAACATCAGAATTTTGAGAACGAGGTATAGAATCTAACTCAAAGTTATCAAATTTCTTATCTGAGTTCCATACTTCTTTTCTGTAATTTCTCAAAAGGTTGGATACACAATGAATGGTTTTATTGCATTGTTTTACAATAATTTATGAATTGCCTATTTGATATTTTTTATATCCATTTCAATGGATTTGTTAAGGCCTTGTAATAAAGCCTTGTATTCAACTATATTATTTGTACAAGGGAAATTCATGTTACAAGAAAGAAGAAACTTATTCCCTTTTGGTTCAATTAAGACACATCCAATACTAGCTCCTTCATTTTATTTGGATCTGATGGGTCCAACACAATACTTTACGGACTTTAGGCAATTTAATTTGATTATGTGGTGATTGTATGATTGGTTAAGTCTTCGGTTTTGATTCCATGTGTGAGGAGTACATCATCGGATATTGTGGTACCGTGTTAGGTGGCATTCAATTACACAGTTATGATTGAGTACTTGCCTCGGGTTGTATTTTTCCCACTCCTTGCTATGCCAAAGTTCTTTTCTTGTCGTTCACTTGGTCATTTGCCATGGGGCTTGTCGAGGGTTTGTTCTGTTGTGCTCTACAAGTTTGAGTATGCAGCTTTGCTGTGGGTCTGGATGCACCTCCTGGTGTTTTTCTGTCCTGGTTCCTTGATGTGTGTGAGATTTCTCTTAAACCTGGTTCGTTGGGCAAGTGTGGTTTTCCCTGTTGCCGTCTGGGTAAGTGATTCTTCTATTATTTTTTGTTTTCCTACTGATGTTGGTTCAACAGATCGCCATGTTCTAGGTTATGTGCTGGTATTTCTTGTTCTCGTTGGGAACTTAGTGATTGGCTTGTATCCAAGCTCGAATCGATGGCATTCTTTCGCCCTCGACTTCAAATGCAGGTAGTCCTCCTTCCTTGATTCAATTTGTGGTTCTCTTTCCTCAACTTCTAACCTATTTCACTCCTTCATCTCCACAGTTAGTCGAGAATCATGGGTGAAATGTTAATTCTCAGCTCTCACTGCAAATTCTCAGGTGAATTTAACTCAACTTTCATTATTTGCTTCTTTTCGGGCTCTATAGTTTCACTTCTATAACATCATATATTTCTAACACCTAGATGTTGTTTGTTGTGAAGGTGTTGAGGGTTTGTGTTTGGGGGTCTTAGCAATGTATACTTTGGTTTTGTCCAGTAGGCTCTGCTTCTTGAATTTACTTTAGTCCTCATTCTGGTTTTAGTTTAGGCCTTTTGGTCATGTGGGTTTATCCCCCTCGATGCTTGTCGATTGTCTCATGCTGTGAGTGATGTTCTCTCACTTTGGAGGTCTAGGCTTCCACTATTTGGGATTTCTTTGACTGTAATTTTTTGTATATGAACATAATTTTCTTCTGAAACCCTCACCTAGGGTTCATCATCCAAGGATTTATGCATCTATAGCTATGTATGAGTTGTTGTTTGAAACCCTCACCTAGGGTTCGTCGTTCACGGCTTGTGTGTCTATGGCTTTACCTTGCAGTGCTACTTGGTATTTGATATAAACTTGTCTTTGCAATTTTGAAAGAGAAATTCTTCAGGAAAATATAATAAAGTTTGGTTTAGTTTACCTGAATGATATGGATGTAATCATGTCATCGTGATTTTGGTTTACTCTGAATTCCTAGCCTAAACTGCAATTATAATTCTTCGGTTTGCTTGTGATGTTTTACTCGAACATGTGTGAACGTTGTAGATGCGCTGGTAATTTTGTATGACTATCAATTTAAATGAATGGTGGAAGTTTTCATCCGGCCCATGGATGCTTGGCCTATACCGAATCTGTTTGTGTCTCTCTTTGTATATCTTCGTTGCTTGCTTCAAATGAAATATAAACCCTCATATGGTATCTGTTCCTCTATATTGCTGTTAGGACTAGTTCTTTTTCTCAAGAAAACAAAAAGAATTAAATTCAATAATCTATGTATGGTAGGTTGTCTGTTCAGATGTTCATAAATTAGAAAACACAATAAAATACAATATGACATACAGATGGACAGAATTGGTTTCTCTATTATTGATATTATTTGAGTGCGAGAGGTACTGAACCCTTGTACATGACTTTTGCTATTACATTTATATGTTTCTTGTTCCAGTTAACGAAACTGTACAGTTTCTTTTTAGTTGTAGTCTTTAAAGTTACATGGTTACTAGTCATTCAGTTCTATGCTTATGACAAGATTTTCCTTTTAGACACATTTGTCTTTTCCTTTTAAAATAACAGGACAATTATTAATTCATGATTTATTAGTACAAGTCAAGTAAATAACCCTAACTGACCAAACTACCTTTGACTAATTTAGGGATTAAGATAAAAATAAAAATTCTACCTCCTACTCTGTGAAACTAACATAAAGACAAATAAAAAAAATTAACTCAACTTTTTCGACCTGGAAGAGACCGACACCCGGTCATGGTGCCTGAGCTGGATGCTCCTGCATCATGCTCCCCGGCAAAAGAAAATCATGACTCTGGTCCATGAGCTCCTTGACTGAAGAACCTGTCTTCTCAATCTGCCTAGCATCAAGCCATGAACTATCCTCAATTGGACGGTTCTTCCACTTGACCAAGTATTGCAGATACTCCTTCCACCGAGTTCGTTTGGCCACCTAAGTGTCGAGAATGTGCTCGATCTCGGGAGGTTGAACGTAAGGCATCTGTCTCATCCAAGCTTCTCCTCCATCCTGGTTATTCTGTGTAGGCTACATGGTTCCATCTTCTTCCTTTTCTTCTGGGTCAGCCGTGTAGGGCAACAGGTCTGCTACATTAGAGATAGGTGAAATGCCTATTCCAGGTGGCAACTGTATCTCATAGGCATTTGCCGAAAATTTCCAGAGGACTTTGCAGGGTCCTATCTTCTTGTACTTTAACTTATTGTATGTACCATTAGGGAAGCATTCTTTGCGCAAATGCGTAAGGAATTCATCCCCCACATTAAACTGTACTTCCCTTCTCTTCCAATATGCTTGTTGTTTATACTTTAGGCAGCTGTCTTGCAATTTAATTTTTACCTATTCATGCAAATCTCTCATCGCGTTAGCGAAATCTTCTCCATCTGCGCTTCACCTTTCTTGCAGTCCAAGATCCCGCAACTCATGCACTCCACGAGGATCCATACCATACATGATCTAAAATGGATTGAAACCTGTGCTGCAGTTAGGCGAGTCGTTATAAGTGAACTCTGCCTGTATAAGCACTCAATCCCACATCCATGAATTCTCTCCAACCAAGCTTCGTCACAGGTTTCTCAGACTCCTGTTTACAACCTCTGTTTGTCCATTGGTTTGTGGATGATAAGCAGAACTATAACTTAGCTGTGTATCCATTTTCTTCCACAGGGTATGCCAAAAGTGTCCTGTAAACTTCACATCCCTATCCGACAAGATAGACTTAGGCAATCCATGTAACCTGACAATCTCTATGAAAAACAAGTGGGCCACGTGAGTGGCATCACTAGTTTTTCTGCAAGGGATAAAATGCGCCATTTTTGAGAATTTGTTCACTACTACCATCACCGAGTCGTAACCGCGTTGTGTCTTAGGTAGACCTAAGACAAAGTCCAAGCTAATTAAGTCTGACGGTCTACCTAGAACAGGTAATGGTGTGTACAGCCCCATGTTTTGACTATGACCCTTCGCCAACTGGCACACTTTACATCTGGCCACAAATCACTGTACATCCCTCCGCATCTTTCTCCAAAAGTAGAAATGACTGAGCTACTCGAGTGTCTTGTCCATGCCAAAATGTCTAGCCAAACCTCCACTATGCTTCTCCCGAATAATATTCTCTCTCATCGAGCAGTCAGGTATGCATAGTTGTCCTCCCTTAAACAATAGTTTCTCCTATAGGTTGTACTCCAACCATGGACTGTTATCTCTCACCAAGGGATTCTGACATGCCTCATAGGCCTCCTTAGAATCTGTGTCAGTCTAGTATAAGCCTCTTAAGTGCTCAAAACCCAACACTTGCATAGTGCTTTCTTGCAGAAGTAAAGCTCTCCTATTTAGTTCATATGCCACCTTGTTGGCCTACCCGCTGATATGTTTCAACACGAAGTTGAAACTCTGCAAATACTCCACCCATTTGGTGTGTTTGTGGTTCAACTTGTGCTATTGCATTACATATTGTAGTGCAAAATTATCTGAAAACAACACAAATTTGTTTCCCAACAGATAATGCCTCCAGTGTTTTAATGCCTGTATAATAGCATAGAACTCCCTGTCATAAGATGAATATTTCTATCTGCTTTCATTTAGTTTCTCGCTAAAGAATGCCACAAGATTATCCTCCTGGCTGAGCACAACTCCAATAGCCATACCACTAGCATCACAACGAACCTGAAAAAGCTTCTTGAAATTTGGTAATCTCAAGATCGGCCTCTCAGTGATCTTTCTCTTTAATAGCTGGAAACTTCTCTCCATTGCATCCGTCCATCAAAAAGGCTAACCAGCCTTTTTAATGGTGTCCAACATAGGTGCACAAATTTCACTAAAATTCCTTATGAATTTCTGATAAAAACTCACTAGTCCATGAAAGCTACATACCTCGAATAAATTTTTCAGAGATGACCAATTAACTATCGCCGCAACCTTCTCCAAATCCTTCTTCAATTCGTTTTCTACTATTACAAAGCCCAAATAAATCAATTCCTTCTGCAGAAAGGTACATTTATTCAAATTTATTAGCAGTTTATTCTGTTGTAATTTTTCCAGCACTTTCAGTACATATTGAAGGTGTTCTTCCCTTGTCCTGCTGAAAATTAGTATGTCATCCAGGTACACTATTACAAATTTCTCGATGTACTCCTTCAGCATCTCATTCATTAACCTCATAAATGTACTAAGCGCATTGCTCAGTCCAAATGGCATGACCAACCATTTGTACAATCCCTCATTCGTCTTAAAGGTTGTCTTCCATTCATCCCCCTCTTGTATCTAGATCTGATGATACTTGCCCTTCAAGTCTATCTTAGAGAAATACGCTGCCCCGCTTAAAAAATCCATCATGTCATCCATCTGTGCCAGTGGGAAACTATACTGGATGGTGATTTTGTTGATGGCCCTCGAGTCTGTACACATCTGCCACTCTCCTCCCTTCTTAGGAGCGAGAACCATTGGGATTGCGCAAGGGCTCAAACTTTCCCTTATCAATCCCTTATTTAGCAATTCTTGCACCTGCTTCCTAATCTCTTCATTATCCTTGGGGCTGATTTGGTATGCCACTTTGTTCGGCAAATTGGCTCTGGGTATGAAGTCAATATGATGACTTATGCTTCTTTTGGGGGGTAGTTTGTCTAGCAAGTCATCCACCACTATATCCATAAATTCCTGCAACATTTGCTGGATTTTTGTAGGTAAATCTGATAACTCTATGTGCAACAACACTATTCTTGCTTTCTTTACAACTGCATAACCCATCTTACTATCCTCAACTTGTTTCAGAAACTGTTTTCCGCTAACCGACAATGCTCTTGGTTCACTTTTCCCTGCTATCCCTTCCTCTTTGATGGGCACAAGCGTATTCTTGATTCCATCCTTGACAAACTTATAACAGTTCGTCAATCCATCATGTACCACTTTTGTGTTGTACTGCCAAGGCCTACCTAGCAGTATGTGACATACATCCATCGGCATGATGTCGCAAACGACTTTATCCTTATATCTGCCTATTTGAAACTCCACCTTTCAGTGTTCATCCACCAGTAACTAATGGCCTTTTTGCAGCCATGAGACTTTGTAAGGGGTGGGATGTTTCAAGTGCTTCAACTCCAACTTTTCCACCATCTCTGTGGACACCAAATTATCGGTACTACTATTGTCAATAATCAACTTAGAACACTTACCACGTGACTTACAAACTATTCTAAACAAAGCCTTCCACTGTGCCTGTTTGGTGACCCCCTTGACTGGTTTTAACAACACCTTGTGCAGCACCAGGGCTTCCCCTATCTCTGGAGCATTTTCTGCTTCTTGGGGAGGTGGCACTGCTTCCTCTGGTGGTGCAACATATGCACCCCTCTGTCCAGCTTGATCTGCCTCTAGACATTCAAACGATCTATGTCCCTATTTATGACACCTGTAACGCTGATAACCAGCCCCTCTTCCTCCACCATTTCCCCTACCTCACAGGGATGACCTACCACCTCTTGCATTATCACCTCTGTCTGCTGATCTGGAAGCTTTGGAACTGCTGCCTTCCTCATTACTACTAACAGTCCTCCCTCTACCATATGATTGGCCTTTTCCCCTGCCAGCTCCTCATCCTCTTTGAGCATTCTACATTCTAGTAATTTTCTCTTCAGCTTTCATCACACTCTGATATGCTTCTTCAGTGTTCTTTGGAGATAAAATACTAATTTCATCTAAATTTTCTAATCTTAACCCATTTACATACCTGGTTGTTCTTTCCGCGATATCCTCTGTATATCTGGCTCTTAAGTTCACTCGATAGAACTCCTCCATGTACTCCCTTACCGTCATTCTTTTCTGTCTCAGATTCTGCACTTTCTTGTGTAGTGCAATCTGATAATCTTTCGACAGAAATCTACCCTTCAACTTGGCCACCATCCTTGACTAGGTTTTAATCAGCAACTTGTTCAATCTCTTTCTCTCCGTTTGGACACTATCCCACAATAGGGTTGTGTGTCCCTTCAATTTCGTCGCAGCGAACCTAACTCTGCGGTCTTCTCTTACTTCCTCACACTTGAAATACTTATCCATCTCATTGATCCAATCCAATAAAACCTCGGTAGACAGGCTTCCGTCATAGGTTGGGATTTCTAGCTTGGGTTTACTGCTTGCCACTAAAACATACCTCAACAATCTCACTTCTGGGGTCTCACCTTTCAGTCCATCTATTGCTGCTTCAGTTTCCTCTTCGTTGTCATCACCTTCCTCCAGGTCTCTTCTTCTCCCTGCCTCTACTGCCTCCAAATGGGCAGCAAGAATTCTGATCTCCTCTCTCAGTCCTTCCTCCACTATCCTTCGAGCACCTTTTCCATGACCTCGCCTTCCTCTTTCCATGTCTTCAATCAATTTCACCTGCTCTGATACCACTATGATGGGACCCGCCCAATACTTTACGGACTTTAGGAAATTTAATTTGATTATGTGGTGATTGTATGATTGGTTAAGTCTTCAGTTGTGATTACATGTGTGAGGAGTACACCATCGGATATTGTGGTACCGTGTTAGGTGGCATTCAATTACATAGTTATGATTGAGTACTTGCCTCGGGTTGTGTTTTTCTTTCTCCTTGCTACGCCAAAGCTCTTTTCTTGTTGTTCACTTGGTCATTTGTTGTGGGGCTTGTCGAGGGTTTGTTCTACTGTGCTCTACAAGTTTGAGTATGCAGATTTGTTGCAAGTCTAGATGCGCCTCCTGGTGTTTTTATATCCTGGTTCCTTGATGTGTGCAAGGTTGCTCTTAAACCTAGTTCATTTGGCAGGTGTGGTTTGCCCTGTTGCCATCTGGGTAAGTGATTCTTTTGTTATTGTTTGTTTTCTTGCTGCTGTTGGTTCAACAGACCACCGTGTTCAGGGTTATGCCCTGGTATTTCTCGTTCTCGTTGGAAACTTAATGATTGGCTTGTATCCAGGCTTGAATCGATGGCGTTATTTCATCCTTGGCTTCAAATGCAAGTAGTCCTCCTTCCTTGATTCAATTTGTGGTTCTCTTTCCTCAGCTTCTAACCTAGTTCGCTCCTTCGTCTCTGTAGTTAGTCGAAAATCATGGGTGAAATGTTGGTTCTCAGCTCTCACTGCAAATTCTCAGGTGAATTGAACTCAACTTTCATTATTTGCTTCTTTTCAGGCTCTGTAGTTTCACTTCCGTAACATCATATATTTCTAACACCTGGATGTTTTTTGTTGTGCAGGTGTTGAGGGTTTGCGGTTGGAGGTCTTAGCAATGTATACTTCAGTTTTGTCTGGTAGGCTCTGCTTCTTGAATTTCCTTCAATCCTCATTCTGGTTTTAGTTTAGGCCTTTTGGTCATGTGGGTTTATCCCCCTCGATGCTTGTCGATTGTCTCACACTGTGAGTGATGTTCTGTCACTTTGGAGGTCTAGGCTTCAACTATTTGGGATTTCTTTGATTGTAATTTTCTGTATATGAATGCAATTTTCTTCCGAAACCCTCACCTGAGTGATGTTCTGTCACTTTGGAGGTCTAGGCTTCAACTATTTGGGATTTCTTTGATTGTAATTTTCTGTATATGAATGCAATTTTCTTCCGAAACCCTCACCTAGGGTTCATCGTCCAAGGGTTTATGCATCTATAGCTATGTATGAGTCATTTTTTGAAATCCTCACCTAGGGTTCATCGTTCATGACTTGTGTGTCTATGGCTTTACCTTATAGTGCTACTTGGTATTTGATATACACTTGTGTTTACAATTTCGAAAAAGAAATTCTTCAGGAAAATATAATAAAGTTTGGTTTGGTTTACCTAAATGATATAGATGTAATCATGCCGTCATGCTTTTGGTTTACTCCGAATTCCTAGCCTGAACTGTAATTATAATTCTTCAGTTTGCTTGTGATGTTTTATTCGAACATGCGTGAATGCTCTAGATGCGCTGGTAATTTTGTATGACTGCCAATTTAAATGAATGGTGGAATTTTTCATCTGGCTCATGGATGCTTGGCCTGTACCGAATCTGTTTATGTCTCTCTTTGTCTATCTTCGCTGCTTCCTTCAAATGAAATATAAAGCCTCGTATGGTATCTGTTCATTTGTCTTGCTGTTAGGACTGGTTCTTTTTCTCAGGAAAGAAAAAAGAATTAAATTCAATAATCTTTGTACAGTAGGTTGTCTATTTAGATGTTCATAAACTAGAAAACACAATAAAATACAGTAGGACATATAAATGGACAAAATTGGTTTCTCTGTTATTGATATTATTCGAGTGCGAGAGGTATAGAACCCTTGTACATGACTTTTGTTGTTACCTTTATATGTTTCTTGTTCCAGTTATTGAAACTGTACAATTGCTTTTCAGTTGTAGTCTTTACAGTTACATGGTTACTAGTCATTTGGTTTTGTCCTTATGACAAGATTTTCCTTTTAGACACATTTGTCTTTTCCTTTTAAAATAACAGGACAATTATTAATTCATGATTTATTAGTAACAGTCAAGCAAATAACCCTAACTGACCAAACTACCTTTGACTAATTTAGAGATTAAGATAAAAATAAAAATCCTACCTCCTACTCTATCAAACTAACATAAAGACAAATAAAAAAAATTAACTCAACTTTTTCAACCTGGCAGAGACCGACACCTGGTCATGGTGCTTGAGCTGGATGCTCCTGCATCAGGATCCATCAAAAAATAATGTCTAACTATCATCTTGATCAATTGTGAATATGGATGGAGCCTCTTTATAAGAAATTTATCTTGTATTTGATGTTGTTACTTGGAGAAAGTTCATACATGCAATTTGAGTTTCTAATCCAAATGATTTTTCAGAGGAAAAATTATTGAGATATCTATCAAATGTATAATTACGTAATGGAGATTCAGGAGGATTTATTTGTTCATTGGAATTTTCAAGGTCAATGACTATATGTTTCATGTGTTTTTCATGCCCAACCTTTACTTTATTTAGTTTCCCATTTAAAGGTAACCTTAAATGAGACCAATCTATAGAAAAATAACCATTGTTTTTATAACCAATCTCAGCTAAGAATTAAACCATAAGATTATGGAATATCTGTGACGATAATGTCAACTATATGAAAATTTTTGTATTTTGAGGCAAGTCTGATTAAAACATTTTTTATTTCTCCTAAAACCTCTACACTTGATCTATCCCATTGGACAATTTGGGTAAATGATTTTATAGGAGACATATTTAATTTTTGAACAACGTATAAGGGAATTACATTACATGAAGCCCTTGAATCAACTAAACAATTATGTACATTTATGTTGCATATTTCAAAAGTTAACAAGAATGGAGGAGTTCAAGATGATTACCTATCTCCCATAAAAGTTGCATTAACATTTGACCTTTTTTTAGATGGGGCTTTGTTGGCATCGGGATTTTAAGACAAATTACTAGAGCTTTTATCAATTTGTCTCTTTGTTGAGTGAGTTTTGATAATTAAAATAAAGAGATATTAGCTCTATTTTTCTTCATATCTTCTACTAAATCATAATCTAAATGCTATGTGATGAGAACAGAATTAGATGTAGAATTAGCTTTATCAACATTTGAGTTTTCATTATTTGAGCCAAAGAATTGGCATTTGATGTAGATTCTTGATTTGGAGAAACACTTTGACTTTTTGATATAGTTTGTATAATGTTAATTTCTACTTCGTATTCAATCAATTCATTATGAATTAGTCCTCCTCGAGAAACATCCCGTAAGACATTAATTTTACTAAATCTCTTCTTCTTTCTTGCCTTCATTCTCTAGTTGACCTTCATTTTCCCCTTCAACAAACACTTTAAACATGTTTATAAAAGTGGAACATATTTTTTTTCAGAATGTTTATCATTATGAGCTCGACAAAAATCATCAGGAGGATAATCATCAATGTTGAATTCTTCAAAAGTATTTTGATTAGGATTGGGGGTGGATTCCTTCTAAAAGGTCTCCATGTTTTTTTTATTATAGGAGTTTCAGAATTGAAATTTTTCACATTTGTTATCTCATTAGACATTTTTTGATTTCCTTTTGAATAGAGTCTAAATAAATATTGTCTTTTTCTTTTTGTGATTGATTGTTTTACTATTTTATGGTGTTTTAGAAGAAACATTATTTTATTTGTTTCTTGTCCTACTGCATGTTTCACACCAATCTTTAATATTTTTTTAAATATTTAAGGCCTCTTCCTTGTTTAGGAATAATGTGGATTTTTCTTCTATAATAACAACAAATGTTATATCAAAAGGAAGAGCAATAGTATAGACCTCATCTAGTATATCATCACCTGGCCTAGAAACTACAAGGATTCTATTAAAGATAGAAATAAATATTTGATTCAAATCCTTGATTGATTCTCCTGAATCCATTTTGATATTTGATAATTCAAAAAATAAGGTTTCTTTAGTTTTATCCTCTCCATACATTTTGATTAAAAAGATTTCAAAGGATTCCCAAGTTGTAATAATGCCATCAACTATGGTGAAATACCAAGCAGTTGATTTTCCTTCAAAGTGAAAGGAAACAATTTGGAAACTTGGTCTTCGTGTTGAACTGCACCTAACTTAAGAGATAACATGAATCATTTAACATGTTATTCAGCAATAATAGGACCATCGAGATTATACATTGGAAGCCATCTTTCAGAATCTTTAGGTAAATCATGTCGATATCCTACAATGGAAATAGGTCCAGTGGATAGCCAAGGTTAGCCTACCATAGGTGAATTTGGAGATGGTAAACTTGAACTTGATGAATGAGGAGAAGGAAGGCCTTGAATAGGAGGACCTAAAGGAGGGATAATCAGAGGTGGATGGATTTCTATCAAAAGAACAGATGAAGTGGATGAAATTGGAATTTGAACCAAAGTAGTTGAGAGGATTACTATTTGAGATGCAATAGGATCGTTTTCCCAATAACCTTCTTCCAAAGCGAAAATGAGATTTTTAAAAATTGTAAACTCCGATGAAGCTTTAGGATTGATTTCTTTTGATGATATAGGACTAGCTTCAGAAGAGGATGATATTGTAGCTTCGATCTCATGCCTGGGTCTTCTCCTTATTGATATATCAAAGAACATAGGGGATAAACCTAAGACTTTAGTTTGAGGTCGAGTATATACTCATGAAATTTGAATTTGAGGGTGTAAAAGAACAAATGATACCTCTGTTGATTCTTCTGTTGAAATGTAGATGTTGATGAAACAGGTAAGGGTTCAGTGGGCTAAACAAATATAGATGAGGTGGTAATATAAGATGATTGTGTAGGATGAATATACTCAAAAATTCTATCATCCATACAATATATGTGGCCCTCCTTCTAGCGCCAAATTGTATCAGTGACCTTCCTTCTAGCACTAAATTGTTGATAGGCAAAAATATTCCTCCTATAACTAGTGAGTATTTTCCCAATCATAGTCCCAATTAGACTCTTTTTCATTCACGTGGCCGTATACTCTTCGTAACAAAGGCTTGGTTTCCTATGTTATCTAAAACTAAAATTAAACTAACAAAAACTATAATTAATGTACGGGAAATATACAATATATCCCAATAATTTACAAACTATGAATACAATCTACTAGTATGATATGATCAATCAAAATAGTAGAAATTGAAGGATTTAAATGGGCATAACACCACATGAAATGTCATGTGATTTAAAATCCTAATTAGAATTTGAAGCTAGAAAAGCAAAGAAGTATGTTTTGGTAGAAGCTTTCTGTAAAAATCTTCAGAAAAGATATTTTCAAGTTTTCATCCTACTCAGACATATTATTTGGTATTTTCTTAAATATATATGAATGCATTATCTAAAGGAAATAAATGACAATTTCTATCTCACAAATGAGACTAAATATACCTATCTTTGAACATTCGATCTCAATGATCAAGCAATAATGAAAAAATTACCATTTTTTGCTTTCTTGATGATAAAATATAGAGACTCTAACATGTCACAGGAAATGTTAAACAAAATAATCAAACATTCATTCGGAATCAAATAGAACAAGTTATAGAGAAATACGAGATGCATCCATTAAGAAATTAAGATGATGCTCTGACATAAATCTCATAGCTTTTCACCCATCAAAACTGAAAATGGTCTTCAAAAAAGTTGATACTTTAAAACCGATTCAAAAATACAAGTCTGTAGTTTTGACAGATTTTCGTCACTTTGCACAAATGCAGAAGGATCTATAAATACTAAAAAATAAGATAAGTCTTGAAACAATAAAATCAACATATTTTTTGAAAGTAAATGCTCAATTCTAAAGATAAAATTCTATCCTCATGCAATTGGTATCTCAATGAGAAGTAGGCAGCCTTTCCACATCTTCAAAATCTTTGTAATTGAGACTGGTCAATAGATGGGGTGCATGAACTTCGATATGATTTTACCATTGTGAATATATCTGGAAAATTGCAAAGAAATGAATGGAAGGAAATTGACTAATGTTGATTTGGCAGTTGGCAATCAATCCTTGGAATTTTTTCTTTCCTTTTTGATACTTGATTTCAAATTTGGAAATAAGCTTAATTTGTTCAAAACATAGTTGCAGAAATTTCTGGAGAGTTTGTTGTTTCAAAAATTTAATCCTTTTGATTTCAACCTGGTGCTTGGTAAAAAGATATTATGTAGGCTTCTTTAATTCTCCTGGAACAACTTCCTTTAGTGGTTTGGAACCTAATAGGTCAAATTCATATATAAAGTTTGTCCATTTTTCCTAGATTGTTAAAAATTGTCCTTGTACTATTTGTATATATGTTTTGATTCCTTTGGCCTCATATTCCTTGCAACTCAAGGATGCAAGCATCAGTATTTTATCTGTCTTTGAAACTTTTGGAATTTCATTAGATTTAAATTATTTTTCCGAGTCAAGAATAGATAGAAATTTATTTTTAATAGATTTGTCTTCTTCTATTAATAAATCAATCCTTTAATTTAAGTACGTAATTTCTTGATAAAATCTTGAGATCTTATCCATCTTTTTATAGAAATTTGATTAATTTTTCCTTAAAATTAGAAAAATTCGTAAAGCTTGTTCCCTAAAAAATACCAAAATATGTGCTACTTCTTGAATTTGATTAAGTTGATTTTGAAGAGATTCAATTCGCACTTCCAAGGTCGTGGTCATAATATCATAATTACTTTCAGCTTCTTCCTTCCAAATGCAAGTTTTCTCTTTGTGTAATTTTCTTAAATCATGAATGTGTTGTTCATGTTTTTAACTTACCTCTGATAATTCTCTCTAAAAATGCTTCTGTAAAGTTTCCCTTTCTACAATGAATCCTTGAATTAGAGTTGCATAATACTTCTTCCAGTTTTCTTCATTGAACAATAAACTTCCATTTTTTTCTCTAAAACTTTGATGTTTTTCAAACTATTATTATATGAAGTCACAAGCTCATTTCAATGATATTAGTTCTAATTAACAAAGTATCCTAAAGCCTAGGAGGATTCTTGAGCTTTTTATTTCACATCTCCATGAGCCTATTGGCTAAATTCAAAAATAGTCTCCAAGGTATCATGTTTCCTTTTCTTTATTCCCCTCACAACTGATTTTGTTTGAGTATTGAAATAATAATATGTCAAGAAGAAATTGTATCTGTAATTGGTTTAAACAAAAATGATTCCCAAGGAATATTGGTAGAAATGGGTTTCGCTAATGTCTGAGGTGGTGTATTAGAGATAGTATCCATTTTTTGATGTGATTCCATTTTATCCTCATTCTTCTTGGTGGTCATTTCACTATATACTTGTTTTTATTTCTCCTCATCCACCTCCATTTCTTCAGCTACTGTAGCTTTGGTTCCTTCTTTTCTATCTCTTTTGGGGAATTAATTAAAATAATTTCTTGTTCAATGGTTTTTTCTTTTTATGTTTTTTATAGTTGTTTCCTACTTCTCCTTTGGAATTTCCACTGTTATGACCTCATCTTCTTTACGTGTTGTTAGGGCCTGGATCTACCTCACACTGAAGAAAGGCAGGTCTAGGGTAAAATCAAACCACGCTTAACTTTGTAGCTAGCCCTACCAAATCGGAAGAGGGCTCTCTCCTTGTCAATCTCAATGGAGATGAATTAATCAAATATAGATTTTAGGCTAGGTATAGTAGCTTAGAGGATTTGATTTTTGGGTCGAAAATAGCAAGAGAAAGGGTGATTGGACTATGGAATTGATGTCAGTTTCTGCTGACAAACCTAGGGCAAATTAAGTGCCATTTTCAGCCAAGTGAAGATTGTAAAGTGAGAAGTATGAGGGAGAAATCGCACTACCCTATAGGCATCAGACAAAGGATGAATCTGCAACAACAACTTTAGATGAAAAAGAATCACAAGGTTGCTCAACAGAGCATCTAGCCAAGGATGAATTCTGCTAAGACAACCATTATAACTAACAGCAAAATCATCATGAAAGAAGCATCATTATGGATGAATTCCTAACATATCACTTAGATGATATTGTAACAAGGTAGAAAAAACATAATTTGTAAATGAATTACAGGAAAAACATACTAAACATCAGCACCATGATGAATCCCAGGCCTAAAGGGCAAAAACTGCTTTATTATGATATTCAATAAAACTTTACACAGTTCAAATGCTTCTTCCTGTTGCAAAAATCCAACCTCTACACTATGAAATTCATAAAATATATACATTTTCTCATCCTTGTACTAAGGGAATTGAGCTCAACCATTTTCTTCAAAATAGAATCAGTTACATTAAACTTGACCGAATTTCTGAAAATAGGTGTTGAAGATGAACTCATATCTCCTAAACCATAACACTTGTTACAAAATAGAAAGAGGTTTTTGTATACAAGATCATGTTAGAGAACAACCTCTCTCAAATTTTGGAAATTCGTTTCCAGTTTCTCGTAATCTGTGCCACAAAATCATCTCTAAAACAGAAAATCATTAAAAAATTAAATCTGTGAAAATGAGTTATAAAGATCTAGTCACATGTCCCAATTAATGATACCTGTGAATAAACTGAAAGAATTTTTTGTTATATGCTCGTGGTTAACAAAAACCTCCTTGGGTTTTGCAAAATTACTTTCCATATGTTGTAAAATGGCACTGCACTAAAATGACTAAAACAGTAAAATAAATGAAAATTTTTCTTTGTTTTAATGTGGGCTCCAAATATCACTGTATATCTCCCACATAATAACACCTGTGCATAAGTTGAAGGATGTTTTTGTTATTTGGTATGTGATCAATAAAAACCTCTTTCACTTTTGTAAAATTCTTGTCCAAACAGATTTTGTAGTAAACTTTTCAATATGTGCAGCAACTGACCTCAAAACATGCATAACCAAGAATCAATCATTCATTTCGATCATATCTTATGATCTAGAAACTGGTTACAGGAGTGTGATATACCGTTCGAAATATTTTTCCAAGCTTCTTCGGACAGACACATTTGTGACATGTTTTGTGCTGAATATCATGTGCAAAACATCTAACCAAACCAAACCTAGTAAGAGCTCATGTATATCCCTGATGACAGGTTGCAAAGACTGGCACTAACATGTGTGACAACAAAATATTCGATTTTATATATTTCAACCCTTTGTTCCTTTTGATAAACAACAGAAGGATCTGAAGTGATTTGGTTGAAATTACATTGAAAAAATTTAGAAGTCTTTAACTGTTTGTTACATCGGACAATCCCTTTTGCGGACAAGAGCGATCTCCCTAGATCTTAAATGGAAACTAGAAACAATAATGAAAATTAAACTGACTCTTTCCCTAAGTTGAACTTGTTTGAATTATAAGCAGTATAGCTAATGGATGAG
This sequence comes from Pinus taeda, assembly GCA_000404065.3. Taxonomy (NCBI): domain Eukaryota; kingdom Viridiplantae; phylum Streptophyta; class Pinopsida; order Pinales; family Pinaceae; genus Pinus; species Pinus taeda. The sequence goes on from APFE031364034.1 coordinate 280,244, forward strand.
CCTCTTACATATTTCATGAAATTCCTGATTGATATCCCTTGTTGTGAATTGATACAGTTCTTCAATGCTTGATAAGATCTGAAAACATAGACCAAAAAAGGATCAAAAGCACATGTGATATAATAATCCAAAAAACTTAGCCTAATGATCAGGGAAATTAGGAATTGAATTTTCCTTAGTAAACATTATAAACAATTGTAAACTATTCATCATTCACATAAGACAAAATCAATGGGAGAAAGTGTTAATTTGTATTAATTAGAAAATAAGAGGAGCCTTACAACCTTCACCTTTATGTTGTGAGGTCCCTCCCAAATTCCTTCAATGTCCTCCTTAGATGATAAGCTTTCCAATCTCAAACCAAAAACATAAGTTTGTCTTGTCTCTATTCTAGCCTCCTCAATCCCTCTACCCTCTAGTCAGTTTATAGGCTAAGTGGAGGAGGTTTCATATCCATGAGAGGAGCATGAGACTCCTTTATAGAGGGATTAGGTTACCATGAGAAAAGGGATGGAGATGCATCTTTTGAGGGTTATAATTTGAATAGTCATCACTTGGAAGCTTTTAATTGTGAAATATTTGACCAACTATATTTCTAGAATGCACTTTTTATATTTACTTTCTAGAATTCACCTGCGTTGGTTTATAGTGGAAAACAGAGTGTAGCTCTATGTTGTTCTTAGAGTCAATTTCAGCGCATGTGTGAGAAATTCTAGAGAAAATGACATAGGTGGAACTTAACAAGGTGTGACAATTGTTTAACTCAAATTTCTCATGTACTTCAACATATTTTGGGTTGTTTGACTTTTGAGGGAGTTGGTTCAAATATGTTGATGGATGGTAAAAATATCGATAAACTGATCAAGTGTTATGGTGACAAATTGACATGTAACATATTTCCCCCTAAAGTACAAATTTTATAAAAACAACTTTGAAGATTGAAACGCTTTATCATTCCAAGGATCGAATCAAAGGCAATGGTCGGAAACCTACAAGGAACATTCAAGGAACATAATTCAAATATATATCAAGAAATTATCTTTGAGGTAGGCATTCCCATACTCAGAATAAAGCGAACTCGATGAACAAGTATGGAAAAACTAAGATCACATAGATGGTAGACATAGAATGGACATAACCACTTGTCTACATAATCATGAACATAAAATTTTCTCACAATCTGGATTGATGAAATTAGATCCAGGGTCTTAATCTCCATCTCTCTATTCATAGTATGATTCTAACCATACGGGTGAATGTCTCGAAGTTAAACATGGAAGAAACCACTTGATTGCCAGTCAATAATGTGAACTGTTAACAAGTGTGAGAGAAACCACCAATACTGATAATGGTTCTCAAGGTACTCCCAGTACAATCTATGAAGTGTGAATAAGTGATCTGAAATCAAACACTCATAGAATAGATAGAAGGCCAATGACGAGAACATATCGTCGAAAGAGAGAAACCAACCATTAAGGCATGCATGTTTCAAGGCACTGAAGGTTTCTAAATCAACTTCCTAGATAATTAGTTGAAGTCGATAGGAAGAGACTCATCGTAGGAAAGCCTATGACATGAAACATGATATCAAGTTTTGAAAATAGTTTGCAAGTACTGACTCAAGGATGGCTGACGCAAATGAAGGCATATAATTTTGCAAAGGGTTTTGAACTAAGGTTGAACTTCTCTTGAACACATATGTAAGTTTTAACCCCATACAGAAATTACTCGCATACGAATTCTAAAATAGAAAACAAACAAAGGCAAGAGCATAACACATAAAACAAATATACACAGAGATTTCCCCTAGAACCCAAAACCAGGACTACCAGATTGATTTTTCATTATGTTCCTTTCAATGTTTCAATACATATATATTCATGCCAATGTTATGAAACCAAGTCACAAAAAGATAGAAAATATAGATCAACGCCTTAGAATTCAACCTCTTCGAGGGGGAAACCTCCTTTACATTACACAAATTAAATATTCTTGGATGATTCAAATGAAAAAACCTCCTTTCTATATATAGGAGTCTAAGGAGTCACAATATAACCAAGCCGACTTAACAATAATAATATAAAGGCAGAAAAATAACAATAGTGGGATTCTATGGGGCACAGTAATAACAATATGGAGACAAATGGGATAATGATAGTCTGGAGAATTTCTGGGTAAATGAAATGGGTTTCTGGTCTCTGACGTGGCTGCAGGCGGGTAGGTGGCAAGCGTGTCTTCCTGCACTTGCACAGAATCAGCATCTGAATTAATTTGCAGTCAATTCGCAGTTATCTGGGTTAATGTGATCGCGGTCACCCTGATTATTCGACCGGTCGACATCTATCCCACCTTTATCGAGTGACTAACTCCTGTCCTAGTGGTTTTGAAGCTGGTTTAGGTCAATGGAAGACATGGAGTTTGAAGAGAAAGCGATCGACTATTCCCAGGACCCATATGAAGGTTAGTCCATCTTCTTCAATCGCGGGTTTCACTCTAGCACTATTGAACCTGCCCTTTCTCAACCGGCTATCTCACTGGCCACTGTGATCCCTGGATCCTCTACATCACCGTTGCGTTTCGGTTCTCTCTGCCTAGAGTCCTCGGATCTTGCCATCACCCCTCTATCCCCTGGCATGCTCAATCTTCTATCTGCTATCTTGCCTCCCTCCCCCAATTTCGATCCGCTCCCCTCCTTCAACCCGGTGCCTCCCCTGAGACCGCCTTAGTCGGATTTGACAAACCCCTGCTTCCTCCCGTCGGGATGTTTCAACATCCCTGTTATTAACCCTAAATCATAGTTTCACCTGAAGGATTTGGGGTCAGATCCATTAGCAAAGCACCCATCGATGCCAAGAACTGGAAAGCGGAAGATTAAGTGCGTAAGGAAGTCCACAAAGGACCTCACCATCACCTTTGGCGACGATATTCCTATAGGTGAGGTGGTTGAAAGGGCCAACAGAGTACTCATTGGGCATGTGAGAGGAAGGGATTAATCAGCAACCAAGCTCATCAATTGGGTTCAGGAGATATGGGGGGGCATTCTTCAGGAGCTTCCAGAGGTTCAGTGCTTGGTGGGGTTGGTTTTCCCTGCAATTTTTTGAAAGCAGAATACACCAACCTTATCCTAGCCCAATACTGGCACATTAAGATGGCCCCGGTTCTCCTCAAACGTTGGTCTCCATTGTTCAACCTAGAGTAGGAACAAATTGGGGTGGGACCAATTTGGGTACGTCTACCCGGTCTACCTATTACGGGAATAGTGTCCACTCAGATGTTGCTATTCCCACTAAGATGGGTGGATATCTTAGAAAAAAACAATCAAAGTCTACTATTGATTCCTTTTATGAAAATAGATGAGAGGAGAACCAAAAGGGCCAACCTGAGTCTTGCGCT
>APFE031364034.1:298961-312132 GCA_000404065.3 Pinus taeda
TAAATAGCTTTGTGTAAAAACTTTCCCTTGATTAGATGACTTTCAAAAGAAATGGGTCTTTCATCTTGCATTAAAACAACACCAATTCCATTTCCTAAAGTATCACATTCCACAATAAAGGTTTTTGTGAAAGTTTGGTGTAGCTAAGACCAGTGCTTGGCACATTTCCTCTTTAAGATGTTTGAAGGCCTTTGCTGCTTCTGGAGTCCATGAAAATGCATATTTCTTCAATAATGTTGTTAGAGGTGCTACTATTTTCCCATAATTCTTAACAAACTTGTGATAGTACCCTGTCAACCCGAGAAAGCCTCACAGATGCTTTATGGATGTGGGGATTTTCCATTCCTTAATGGCTCTAATTTTGCTAGGGTCTACCTTAACTCCTTCATGAGATACAATATGACTCAGATATTCCACCTCTTGTACTCCAAAGAAACATTTGGATCTTTTTGCATATAATTGTTTTTCCTCCAATAGTTGTAGCACCCTGTCAACATGTTCAACATGATCCTTCGAGGACTTGAGATTAGTATATCGTCAAAAAATACTAACACAAATTTTCTAAGGAAGGGTTTGAAAATGGAATTCATCAAACCTTGAAATGTAGAAGGTGCATTGGTAAGGCCAAAAGGCATGACAAAAATTCATAATGACCCTCATAGTTCTAAATGTTGTTTTCGGAATGCCTTCAGTCGTCATTCTGATTTGATGATATCCTGAACGAAGATCCAACTGGTGAAGTAAATTGATCCATGCAATTCATCCAATAATTCATCAATGACAGGAATGGCAAACTTATCTTTAATAGTGAGCTTGTTGAGCTCCCTATAATCCGGACACATGCGCCATGATCCATCCTTCTTGTGCACCAATACTACTGGAGCAGAGAAAGAACTTTGACTAGGTTGAATTATACCAACCTCTAGCATTCCTGCAACCATACATTCAATTTCACTCTTTTGGGCATAGGGATATCTGTACGGCCTGATGTTTGGAGGAACACTTCCTGGAATCATATGAATAGCATGGTCATCATCACGAATAGGTGGGAGACCTTTGGGAGTCTCAAATACCTTAGAATGATTGTCCAAGAATTTTTGGAGATCTAGAGAAATAGATGATTTTGATGTGGAAACATCTAGTGAACATAATTGTGCAATTACACCTCGTTTTTCCTTTTTTAGAAGCTTTGTCATACCATTAGAGCTGATTATCTTTCCTGGTTTCCCTGCAATACCCTTAATTCAACTTCCTTTCCTTCTGCAGAAAATTTCATGAAAAGTTGTTGAAAATTAAAAGCTATTGTACCCAAGGATTGTAGCCATTGGACTCCTAGTACAACATCAACACCTCCCATTGGAATGGAAAACATTGGGCTATTCAACACATATTCTCCCATGGATAGCTTGATATTATGGCACTTTCCTAAGAAATTTATTGTTCCTCCACTTGCAACCATCACTTGACACTCTGGTGCTAGATATAGGAAGCAATTCAATTCTTTTGCTATCTTACATTGAATATAATTGTGGGTACTTCCTGAATCAATCAACATTATTACCTTTTTCTTTTTGATATGTCTTTCTATCTTGATAGTTTTAGGAGTGGTAATTCCAGCCAATGCATTACAAGATTTGGTTGGATTCATTACTTCTTTATCTAGGGTTTATTCCTAGAGTATATCCTCTCCTTTTAACATTTCATGTTCCTTTTCTTCCTCCTCTTCACAATCTATGTAGAATAATTTCTTCTCAGTACACTTATGACCTTTAGTGTATTTGTTATCACAACTGTAACAAAGCCCTTTTGCTCTTTTTTCTTCCAATTGTTGTGGCATCAACCTTATAGTTTGTGGAAGGTTGAGGGAAACATCACTTCCATCTTTATAGTTGTGAGTGGTAGGCTTCCTGGTTTCCATCATTTTGCTTTCCATTTTTCTTGCTAATGTGAATGCCTTCTCCAATGAATCAGGTTCCTAAAGGTGAACCTCATGTTTGATATTATCCTTTAAAGTCCTTATGAACACATAAATCCTATGCTCCTCTAGAATATCTTTTACCCTTATGTTCAATTTTTGGATGTCCTCAATGTGATCCATCATTGAACCCTTTTGTTTGAGACTTATCAGTTGGTGAAAAAAAGTGTTGCTTTTTATATCCTCATAATGTGTTGTCATTTCTTTCGTAAAAATTGCCCAAGTGACAATTTGTTTATGAGAGCAAATCTGTTGATACCATACAAACTGATTTGGTTCCAAATATAAAGTGGCAATTCGTACCTTTTGTGTGTTTTGCACATTATTGAGATCAAAAAATTGCTCCATCTGTAGTATCCATGTTGCAGGATCCTTGCCATCAAACTTCCTCATATCGATTTTTGGAATATGGTGGTTCTTAGATCCAATGTTAGAGTCTATAAAATCATGATTAACATTTATTTTTTTTCTCATCATGAGTTTCCTTTACTACCCTTTCACCATTAGTAAGTATTTCTTGTAAAAAATTTGGCAATTCTGTCTTCAAATCTTCCATGCCTGTCTTCAAGTCTGTCTTCAAATCTATCTTCAAATCATCCATCCTAGCTTCCACATCATTCATCTTAGCTTCCACGCCATATATATTAGCTTCTACGTCTTTCTTTAAACCATCCATCTTAGGTTCTATTACTTTTTGTGTGAGTGACATTTGTTGCACTTGGTCTCATAATTTTGATATATCATGTTGCATTTCATCCTCTTCTTCATGAGTCATGCTAGAGCTTTCAAGTTTCTTACTAGGTGTTTGAATTTTCTTTCCTCAGGGCATTCGTTACTAATGATAATTCTTTACTATGCCCTTTGAATTCCTTCAAAATAAATTTTCAAACCAAGCTTAAGCAAAAATTTAAAAAATCTACACACCTCTTTTCACTTTGTAGGAGCTTGACATTACATCTAATGTATCTCTGTAATTTCGAATCTTCTAGTTATAAAATTGCAATCTGTAGTAGCCCTTTATGTCCTATTTCCAATGCCACCAGTCTAATCAAATTTAGATTCTCTAAGAAAGAGTTATGCACAATCTCCCAAGATGACCTAATTATATACCTTTTCATAAGAGTGAACTTGTATAAAGTGCCACATGTCACTATTTCAACCTTAGGATCTGAAAAATATACACATGAAACTATAGTTAATCCTCTTTCTGTAACTTCTTATGAAATTTCAATTTGATGCTCAAACAAAAGTTATGACTATTTTCCCCCAGTCACCTGTTTGGAATGTAATCTGGGAGTCTACAAAAATTCCAACTTCCTCAGAATCTCATATCTCCGCAAATATAGCACAAAAAGATCTGAAATTCAGACCTGCAGTTTAGAATGATTTCGGCCCAAATGGGTTTTTTTTTTAACATCTAAAACATCACAAAAAAAATTTATAGCCGAAATGCTACGATGACCTATTTGGAGCAGCGAAACCCTAGAATTCAAAGCTCTAATACCAAATCTTATGAAACCAGCTCACAAAAAGATAGAAAAGATAGATCAACACCTTAGAATTCAACCTCTTCGAGGGTGCAACCTCCTTTACATTACACAAATGAATGATTCTTGGATGATTCAAATGAAAAAACCTCCTTTCTATATGTAGGAGTCTAAGGAGTCACAATATAACCAAGCCGACCTAACAATAATAATATAAAGGCACAAAAACAATAATAGAGGGATTCTATGGGGCACAATAATAACAATATGGAGACAATAGGGGCACAAAATTATTAATAAGGGATACAACTACAATAGTAATGGGGTAATCACTAGTATTATAGGGACCTAATAGCCAAAGCAACCAATACCATGGACCGAAAACCATCACACCCAAAAACATGTGTAAAATCCATGCACAAAACCATAGGTAAGTTCACCCACCTAATATAGGGTCCAAAAAAATTTCTTGGGCCATTGCCCTCGACCCCATAGAAGGGGCTACTATGCCCCTCAAACCCCCCCGTACAAGGGGGGCTTCCGCCCCCCCGCTGCACATCAGTGCAATGAACGAGGGGCTCTACCCCCCCTCTAACCCCCCAGTTTAACTACTAGGGCTAGTCATAGAAATAATATAACAAAACCTAAGAACATAACTACATGACAATGACTTGGAAATGTTTGAATTAACCATAATACCCAAAACCATGAAGACTTTAACGGGGTTTGATTAATTGTAAGGAAAATGAATTTCCCAACCTACACATCTATGTGACAAAGTGTCGTGTTCAAGAGTGACATGCTACCTTTTAAAACTGAAAATGTAAAATGGAAACCTTCCCTAATTTCCCCCCACCATTACTGGAAAGTACCTCTTTATTTTTTACAAGCTTAAGGAGGATAACATCTGCTTGGACTGTAAGCTCATCCTTCTGATGATTCCATTGAAGTATTTTTAATGAACCCTAAGAGGGAGTGGTTTAGTCTCGTCATGCTTTAACAAGTCCTATACAATTTAAATTTTACAAGTCTAATAAAGGGGTAACTCAATGTCATTTTCTTTTAAGAGTTTTGAAAAAGACACAAAAGGAATCCTCTTATTTTCTGATTAATACAAATGAACACTTTCTTCTGTTGATTTTATCTTATGTGAATGACAAATGGTTTACAATTGTTTATAATGTTTATTAAGGAAAATTCAATCCCTAATTTCCTTGATCATTACGCTAAGTTGTTTGGATTATTATATCATATGTGCTTTTGATCCTTTTCTGGTCTATGTTTGCAGGTTTTTATCAAGCATTGAAGAACAACGTCAAGTCACAACAAGGGATCTTTATCAAGAATTTTGTGAAATAGGTAAGAGGCTCATCCATTAGCTATACTGCTTATAATTCAAACAAGTTCAACTTAGGGAAAGAGTCAGTTCAATTTTCATGATTATTTCTATTTTCCATTTAGGATCTAGGGAGATCATTCTTGTCTGTAAGAGGGATTGTCTGGTGTAACAAACTAGTGACTCTACTAGGGACAAGCTTTCTAATCTGAAACCAAAAGCATAAGTTTTTCTTCTCTCTATTCATACCTCCTCAATCCCTCTACCCTCTAGTCATTTTATAGACTAAGAGGAGGAAGTTTAAGATCCATGAGAGGAGGATGAGACTCCTTTATTAAGGGATTAGGTTACCATCAGAAAAGGGTTGGAGTTGCATCTTATGAGGGTTATAGTTTGAATAGTCATCACCTGAAAGCTTTTAGTTGGGAAATATTTGACCAGCTATGTTTCTATAATGTACTTTTTGTTTTTACTCTCTAGAATTCACCTAGGTGGGTTTATAATGGCAGACAAAGCGCAGCTTTCCGCTGTTCTTACAGTCAATTTCAACGCATGCATGAGGAACTCTAGAGAAATGATGCAGGTGGAACTTAACAAGGTGTGATAGTTATTCAACTCAAATTTATCACGTACTTCAACATATTTTGGGTTGTTTGACTTCTGTGGGAGTTGGTTCAAACATGTTCACGAATTGTAAAAATATCCATAAAATGATCAAGTGACATAGTGAAAATTTGACATGTAACATTGTTCAAATGAAATGTTGAGATGGAGACCATTTTCTTTTAGGAAAATTTCCAACAAATTTTCCCTAAACTTTTGCAACTAGTCTCTTATTTCACTATTTAAGATTTTTCCTCTTTCAATAGCTTGTTGAATGTCATCAATATGTATAAAATTCTCATCAAAACGGGTTTCTTGATTAGTAAAAAATTTCATATAGTTGGTTGCTAATAATTCCACCTAGGATCATAGTCATAAAAAGGCAAATAAAATAACCAAACTTCTTGAAGCTCTTTGTCTTCTTTGAATCTGTGCCCTCTGTCTTGGATACTTATGTAACCAAACTTGATTGGAAAACTAGGCCAAATTTTATTTTGCAATCTACTCAAATTTTTGGCTTGGCCACTTAAAAAGGCTTGATTAGCAACTTCTCTCAGAGAGCCTTTCCCGGATATATCAAGGAAGAAGGTGGGGACCAACCTCACTTCCAAAAACTTTGACAGAATAAAATAACTCCTCCACAAACCAATTACCAATTGACTCTAGGCCTTCTCTCAAACTTTGACTAATTCTGGAAGGTATTTTTCCAAGCAGGATTTCATGGAAAGGAATCAAAACATAATGGAAGATATCATAAAAATGGTATTTAAATTTAGACTCCCATAGGATAGGAGCATAAGTTTGGATGGGTAGTTGTTGATCAGATGGGTAGTTCCATTTCATGAGTGTGAATGGAACTAAGGAAATGGTAATATATATCAAATAGGGGGACATGTAGAAAATATGTTCGTAGCTAGGGGGAAATGATAATGACAACTTTAATGAATTTTTTATATTCTATGACAAGATATCAACCCAATTTAGACGTTTACACTCAATTAAAATTTTAAGGATTATTGAAATCCATATGATTTTAAAATGCTCAGGATCTTGTTACCCATATAATCTGGTTATCATTTTGATAAGAAACCTTATGGGTTTCTTAAAAATAGCTATGGGATATTCCTTATTTTCTCTGAGCTTGAAAACTTGATTTTCTTCCCTTAACCAATCTTCAATCACTTTGTCATAGCTCTCTCCACATTTCTTGAACACATTGCTTTGAAAGTTCTTAAGGAAATTGACATTAAGGTAGAGTTATGGGGGACTTAGTTTATAGATAGTCATTATGACTTCATCTTTCCATGAGGCTATGACAATTTGGCAATGGTCTGATATTGTTCAGGTTGAAATATCAACATGATAGAAAACCCATGAAACCATGTCATAATAAGGAAATATTATGGCGCTAGTTGGAAATTTGTGTAACTTTGTTGCTCTGATTGCTTCAAACTGATTGTTCTTTGTTTGAGAAGATCTTGTGTTGTTGAACCATTCTATTTCTTGAAAGAAACAAAAATTTCATCCCAACTCATCGTACCTTTTTTTTTGTGTTTTGTAAGTTGATTATGAGATGAGGAACGGGTTGAAGTTGACTTCCTCTAGTAGAAGATTTTTCATTTCTTTAAGTTTCTCCCTTATTTTCTCTATTTGTTGCCTTGTTGCTAGAGATTTAACTTTTTCCCCATTTTATGACCTATGAACAGAAACAAAGCATATATAAGTTTTTTCTTATTTAGAATTTGAAAATTGTATTTAGGAATTTGCACAATATCATCCCGCTTACATGGAATTCCTGAAAATGGTATCGTATTTCCTTAACTCAATATTTCTCTGAACCAAACTTACGAGAAAAAAATGCAAGAAAAATGCTCTAAAACTTAACAATTTTGATTATAAATACGAGAAAAACATGAATTAACATGTTCATTAATTTCCTATAGAGAAATCCAATTGTTTCCTTTTTGTGAATTGAGAAAGGATCAAAGAAATTAAATTATGATTTAACAGAAAAATGAATTAAACGTAAAATGAAAGAATTTTTTAAATTTTATTGTAAAAAGTGATTTGCATGCAAATCAAGAAAAATTAGTAATTTATTGGAATAGTCGAACAGTCGGGCATTTGGATAGTTTTTTTTGTTTATTGTTGATTTATTTCATCCTGACCCTGACTACACCATAGTTGGGTTTTCTCTTGAAGTCAAGTAGTTGGGTAGTCGGGAATGATATTTACAAAGATAATTTGTAGTCGACCTAAACTACTTGTCGAGTGGTCAGATGGTAGGGAAGTTAGGTGGTCGAGTGTTTATATTTTTATTTACAAAGACCTTTATAAATCCGACCTCCGACCTAAAACTTCAATTTTTGGGGGGTTTTTAATGAAAAGAAAAAAAAAAAAAATTTAGGGCCTTTTGTTTTTATGTATTATTCATTTCTTTCATGTACAAGAAAATTAGGGTTATTGTAAACCTGACTGTAGAGAGAAAGGGAGAAAGAGGAAGGAAGAGAGAGAGGACTCTAGAGAGAGAAGGGTAGAGAGAGATGGAGTTGGAGTGGGAGATAAAGGGAGGAAGAAGAAAGACATAGAAAGAGAAAGGTGGCACAAGAGATAGGTGTGTTGAGATTTGTAGCCTGGGAGGTACTTCAAACCCTAGGCTTGAGGGTTGAGGAGGAGTTGGCACACAAAAGTCTTTTGTGGGCTTGGAACCCAAACTTGGGGGTTTTTACCCATCAATGTTGGGGCCAAAACCATGGATATATTTTTACATCTGATGGATGGAGATGATATGGGATGTCGAGACAAACCACACACAAAAGAAATTGTCAAAATTCGAGTTGTAGAAGTTCAGATATGAATTTTGGAATGTAATGTGTGGGCTTGTCTATGAAGGAGTCAAGTCAACCTAGTTCTTATAGGCCTAATGGTGGTTGTATAAGACAACCAAGGAAATGCATTAGAGCCCTTGAGAACACTATAAATTAAGGTCAAGTGAGAGGCCTTTCTAATGCATCCAATGTGCAATCCACATCAAAGAAGAGCTCTGAAATGGGATAGCAATGGTGGCGGCTAGGATGTAAGTGTTGGAGCATGAGCTTTGAGGGAGGACACTAATGTTGAAGGTGTGGATTTCTAAGCAACAGAGCCACAAATCTAAGGCACCTTTCATGGAGACAAGGAGGATGGTTTTAGGGTTTTTCATCTCTTAAAGAAGTGTGGTTTTCCTTGCAAGTCGAGCTGCAGTCAAAAGGTATGTTTTGTGCATGTTTTATGTGTAAGTTATTTCTATTCATAAGGTCAGAGAGAGGTGTTGCTACAGTTGTGTGCAGGGTGGAATTTGAGAGGGTCTGAGAGGCCTAGAGGAGCCTCCTAACCTAGGCGCATCTATCTCATGGGATGATCTAGTTGGACATAATCATTCTCCATGTGTTAGGGTTGTTTCATGAGTACTGGTGTGGTTATATTTGTAGTGTTTGATATGATTGTTGCTGAGTGTCTTGTGGAGATGCCCAAGGCTTACAACAACACCTTGGATGCCTAGGAAACAACAACAAAATGAAGTGACCATATTAGATAAGGATACACAGTGTTTTAGGGAAGTGGTTTAGGGTTGGTGGGTGCCCTAACTAGTCTAGTATATGCATATAAATCGAGGTCAAGAAAGCAAAAATATGGAGTTGCAGATGTCACCTTGTTGATGGATGGATGCTAATGGATGAGGGTCAAAGGAGAGGACATGTTGAAAATTTTGTTGGTGGCCAAGGGGAGGGGTTCCTAGGTGTGAGTACTCCCTAGGGAGAGGCAGATGATACAGAAAGGATTGGGCACTCGTGGTCTGTTGGAGGGCCGCATGAGAGTGGACCAAGTGTGGAAAATAGATTGGGAATTGATGGTATATTGGAGGAAAAAGTGATAGTGCCTAAGTTGGAGCTTGGTGTGCACCATCTTCATGGATTTAGGTTGTTGCTAGAGTAGTAGTATATGAGTTAAGGGCATGATCAACCAAGATTAGTTTGAGTAGCCCTAGACGTGTCTATGGAGAAGGACATCTAAAGAAAAAGATGGGAATTCCTCCTAACCTGTGTTCGTTTTGGGATATGGACACATTATAGTGATAGGTGGCATCCTTTCATTCCCCATGTTATTTTTCATTGGAGCAGCACAGGAAGGCTACAGAGGGATGAAGTCCCTGAGTAGATGAGGAAAAGCAATGGGCAGACTAAGAGTTGTTCACAAACAAAGTGAACAACTCGACTAGAACTCAATGCATTGTGCCCTTGATGGACTAAGGCACAACTAATGAGTAGATTAGACAAATGAGATTTAATGGCCAAATGGAATTGGAGCACTGGTAGCGGCAGATACTGCAAATCAGGAACCGATAGACTAGGTAGGTATACGGTATGACTGAGAGGAGTTGAGAGAGCATATGATAGCCAAATGGTCAGAGTATCGTGTTGAGGGTAGATTGGTCGTCAATGGATTAACACCAAGCCCCAGTTTTGTATTATTTTACTAGTGGATATTTGATGGCCATTATCCCTGATACAGGAACCCTAGACTGTTGTATTATTCAGGTTGATTAATATAACGAAGTTGGGTTATTTATACAAAATTGTGTATATTTTGTACACTAGTAGATTTATTGTTGTTTATATTCCACTATGAAAAGTAGCTTCATTGTGATTCTTGGTTTGGTAGCGTCAGAGATTTAATATTCTATCCTATACAAGAGGATTGTGGAAAACCAACATGGTATCAGAGATTACCTAAGCTAATTTGAGGGACATTGAATCAGAGTGTGCACAATGAAGAAACTCAGAGGGAGTTGTGAGTGTCTAGATCATGAAATAAAGGGGTCATCTAAAGACATGGTGATGTGGTCTCAATAAGCTACATGGTGAGATGGGTTGGGAGTTTGGTGGATCGATGGTGAACCTGGTGCACTTTAGTATGTTGTGTGGTAGTTTGCAGATCGTGAACTTCCTATGTCTTGTCATGGATGGTTAGGACAACTCAAGGACTTCTTTGGCATGGGTGAGATCAACATGATTGAGATTGCTTCATGTGATAGAATACATATTGGTAGACTACAGTCTTCATCAAATCATGATGTTGCATATCCAAGGTTGGAGGGATTTTCACAAGTTTTATTTGATCTAGGAGGATGAGTGCTTACAGGACTGAGCCAGTAGAGATTGTGTAGGATCAAAGGGATTCTAGCTTTATATAGAGAAAATTTATGAAGGTTTGGGATCTTCAAGTTCAAATTTGATGAGGCAGAGGCACTACTAGGATAGCAATGTTCATTCTACAGAGTATCGTGTAGTGATGGATGCTAGATGGGCTAGTGTCATTGGAGATGTTGATGGAGACTTCCTAGTCTTAGAAGTACCTCCCTCACTAAGAGGGAGTGTTGAGATTTGTATCTTGGGAGGTACTCCAAATCCTAAGCTTAAGGGCTGTGGAGGAGTAGACACACAAATGTCTTTTGTGAGCTTAGAACCCAAGCTTGGGGTTTTGTACCCATCAAAGTTGGGGCCAAAACCCTAGATATATTTCTACATGTGATGGGTGGACATGATAGAGGAAACCAAGACTAACTAGATGCAAAAAAAATCTTCAAAATCCGAGTTGTAGAAGTTGAGATATGAATTTTTGAATGTCGTGTGTGGGCTTGCCTATGAAGGAGTCAAGTCAGCCTAGTTGTTAGAGACCTAATGATAGTTGTATAAGCCCACAAAGGGTATACATTGGATCCCTTAAGAACATTATAAATTAAGTTCATGTGAGAAAATTTTCTAACACATCCAATGTGAAATCCACATCAAAGAAGAGATTTGAAATAGGGCAGTGAAGGAAGCAGCTAGGACACAAGTGTTGGAGCATGAGTTTTGAGGGAGGACACTTTTGTTGAAGGTGCATATTTCTAAGAAGCAAAGCCACATCTTTGAGACACCTTTCATAGAGGAAAGGAGGATGGTTTTAGGGTTGTTTCCTTGCAGGTTTAGTCGCAGTCAAAAGGTATGTTTTGTGCGTGTTTTATGTGTAAGTTATTTTTGTTCATGAGGTCACAATGCGATGTTGCTACAGTTGTGTGTGGGGAAGCATTTGAGAGGGGATGAGAGACCTAGAGGAGACTCTTAACCAAATTGCAACTATCTCAAGGGACAATGTAGTTGGACAGAGCCTTTCTCCATGTTTTAGGGTTGTTTCATGAGTATTGGTTTGGGCATATTTGTGGTGTTTGATTTGATTGTTGTTGAGTGTCTTGTGGAGATGCCCAAAGCATACAAAAACACCTTGGATACCTAGGAAATAACAACAAAATGAAGCAACTAGATTACAGAAGGATAGATATTTTTTTAAGGTAGTGGTTTAGAGTTGTTGTGTACCCTAACTAGTATAGTGTATGCATAGAAATCGAGGTCGAGAAGGTAGCAATAGGGAGTTGCAGATGTCACCTTGTTGATGGATGGATTGCAGTGGATGAGGGTACTAGGAGAGAATATTTTGAGAAGCATGTTGGCAACTAGGAGGAGGGTTTCCTAGGTGTTAGGATTCCCTATCCAGAGGTAGATGTTATAGCAATGATTTGTCACTTGTGGTCTATTGGAGGGTAGCATGAGAGTGGACTAAGTGTGGACAGTAGATTGGGAATTTATGGTATACTAGAGGACAACATGATAGTGCCCAAGTTGGATCCCGATGTGCACCATCCTCATGGACTTAGGTGATTGCTAGAGTGGAAATATATGAGCTCAAGGGTCTAATCAACTAGGAGTAGTTTGAGTAGACCTAAACATGTGTGTGGAGAAGGGCATCTACAACAGAATATGAGCAGTTCTCCTAACCCGTGTTCATTGTGAGAGATGGAAATCATACAATGATAGGTGGAAACCCTTCATGCCTTATGTTAGTCTTTATTGGAGCAACACATGAAGACTATAGTGGGTTGAAGCCCTTGAGTAGTTGAGGAGAAGTGGTGGGCAGATCGAGAGTTGTGAACAACTCGACTAGAGTCTTGATGTGTTATGCCCTTGATGGAATAAGGCACAACTAGAGAGAAAATTGGACAATCGAGATTTAGTTGCCATATGAAATTGGAGAATTGATAGAGGTAGATGTTGCAGATCGAGAGCTGACAAACTGGACAGGTATAGGGTATGACCAAGAGGAGCTGAGGGAGCATGCGACACCTAGATGGTCAGAGTATCTTGTTGAGGGTAGATTGGTTGTCGATGAATTGACACCAAGCCCCAATTTCGTATGCTTGTAGTAGTAGATATTTGAGGGCCATTATCCCCAGTACGAGAGCCCTAGACTATTTTATTATTCAGATGGATAAATATAATGAAGTTGGGTTATTTTAAAAAAATTATGTACGTTGTGTATATTTTATGCACTAGAAGATTTACCAATGTTTACATTCTATTGTGAAAAGTAGCTTTGTTTTCGTTCTTGTTTTGGTAACATCATAGATTTAAAATTCTATCCTAAACACTAGGATCGTCGAAAGACAACAAGGGACTGACAAGGGAGAGATGGAGAGAGAGTGAGGGAGAGAGGAGAGAAAGAAGGAAGAGATAGAAGGAGAGAAGGGGAAGAGAGAGAGAGAGAGAAGGGGAAGAAAGAGAGAGGGGGAGAGGAAGAGGGAGGGAGAGATAGATAGATGGATAGATATAGAGAGTGTGTGTGTATGATTTAGGGGTGAGATAGAGAGACAAGGAAGGAGAGATGGAGGGATATAGAGATATAATTGAAGAGGGG
>APFE031364042.1:32660-67578 GCA_000404065.3 Pinus taeda
CACCTACACACAAAGAGAACAACACAAACACAAGTGTGAAATCTAATATATGCAAATTATACATCAGTCAGGAAGGATATAATTCAACATCAACCATTACAAGTACAACAAGAATGGAACCATAATGATAGTCATCTATTATTAATAATCAACAAAGGAGAATACAACCAGCGTCCTGACGTCAAGTCCTCCTTTGGCTGGGTGCTCAGCTACACAATTCTTGCAAAAGCTTGAAGGGGTGAGGGACAAGCTCTCTCTCTCTTTAGTGACAAAGTCTCCTTACTTAGGGAAAGCCTTATGGATACAAAGAAGGCTTCTTGCAACTCCAACCTTTTGATATCTTCCTTTCAGCACAAGTATTGCCACAAGAGTTAGGCTTTCAGAACTAGAACTAGCTTGCTCAAGCCATGGGAACAAGCTTTTATAGAGGAAAAGGAAGAGATAAGGTAAATCCCCCACAATCATGGATTTGGCTTCATCACTTGGAAACTTCCATGGAATGGTGGCAAACAACTTTCCATCCAAAGAGATTCGAAGCCAAACCATCCCCACTCAACTTGGAATTAGTTTGGTGAATGAGGTGGACAGAACCTTCGGAGGTTTGAGTAGTTGCAATCTTTGCCCAAAATGGTTGGCGCGATTGCGACTCTGGGACAGGGTGCCAATGGCGCACCCTTTCATTAGGATTTTCCCCATTGGCGCTAGCATAACACAGGGCACCAGCGCTAATGCAAAAATGGCTATTTTTAGGGGCAATGAGCAGGAGATGTCTTAAGGGCATATAAAGCTCATGTTTAGAGGTAAATAAGGCAAGTGGTTTCAAGTCTTGTCACTTCTCACAAGTCCCGGAATGGGTCCTCCAAGATGCAGGAGAGGGGGTAACAGGGACAGTGACAAACGGTGACAAATTACTGTGTAACAGTGCTTATTGCAGATTTTTGGACAATTTTGCACCAAGATCAGGCATTTATGAGCAAATTGGCAGCCAAATATGAGGAAACAAGGCTGAGGATTTATAGGATTGGTGTCTCCTGCACTAAATGACCCCTTCCTCGAGTTCTCCACCATCAGCTTGGAGTTCAACAACCCACCAAAGATGATTTCAAGGGGCAGTCGAGTAGGTCTAGTGAAGTGGCTGATTAATTTCAATTTTGGGCAGCCAAACTCCTAAAGTTAAGGAGGACTATTGGGAGTCCTTGTTTGCATAAGTAGGAAGGCTTCAAGCCTTGGTAGTTTAGCTATTGAACATTTTATTTTTGCACTTTAGTGCAGCTCTGCATTCAGCTCATTTTCGAGCTCTTTCTGTAAACAGTTTTGTGACATGACTATTATTTTTTATTAATGAAGATGAATCTCACTTTGCACCAGCTCTAAGCTTTCTTAAGAGATTTTAGTTCTTGGGGTTGGGCCCAACCCAAGTGCCAGTACCTCCTTTGTGTACTTGTATGTGTCTTTACTGCATTCATAGAATAATTTTTGTTATATAGGGTAAATCTTGCTTTGTTACTTAGGTTGTTTTTGATGATTAAGATAGTTGTTCATGCTTTAGGTTGATTTGACAGTTTGGAAATAGAAAAGATCCACAAAAAGGCTATCAAGCAGTCCTTGATCTCATTTCTCCCTCCTTGGGACCATGAACTAAGACCAAGCCACACTTGCTGCCACAAAAACATTATTTTTGCCTTCCAATGCAACTGCTAGTGTTAGATTTTAAGTTGGAAAAGTTGATATCAGTTGTGTTTTCATGTTTAGATCTGTTCTTGATCAGTTTCCATAACTATCTTGCATGATTTCCTATCTATAAACTTCTATTCATCATGTTTCTATCTTTTAGGTCAAAATAGATAAATCTATGTTTTTTCTAGTCTTTGCTTGGATCAGTTTTGGAAAGTAGTGTGCGGAAAACCTATAAGACACTCCAACCTATCCTTCCTCCATCATAAAAATTGCTCCAGTCTCTCTCTCAAGATTTCCTTCACCCATCCACCATACTTTCCCAACTTGCCCTAATTTCTACATTTTTGTGCAACATTGCTTCCTTCATCTTTGAATAGATCCAACCATCTTCATCACTCCTGAGCTTCATATACTAGATTCTAGACCCCTTAACATCCTTATCCATCCTTCATTCCCACTTTCCCACCATTTTTCCACCATCAACCCTCTAAAATCCACTTTTGGCCTGTTCCTGTAGAACTTCCTGTAAAAGTTCACGCGAGCAGTTTTTCGAGATCAGATCACTGCGGAATTCTCTAGAAGGTTGCTAGGAACCCCTTAGGTCCTCTTCTCACCTTCCCAACCTCCTGCGAATGCCCACTCCACTTTCTTTCGCCAATAAACCTCTGCACAGTCAAAAATAGTTAAACCACATGCATAATAATTCTGCATAAAATTACTCAAAAATACAAAAAGATGCTTTTTGCATATTTTCCTTTAGAAGTAGCTTAGACACATGCATTTTACCTTTCCAAGAGTCAATGGCATCCATTTCAGCAGCTTTCATCTCTTTTCTTGCACCAGTAGGGTTAGTTGGTAAAACTAGGGTTTGCTAGGGTTTTCATTTCCTTTCAGCTTTCAACTTCTTTCTGCAAGTAGACTAGCCTCTTTTGAGTTAACTTTCATCCATCACAGTTAAAAGCTTCTTCTAAGAATTCATAGAAGTTGGCTTAAGCTCCTAGCGAACTTGTGCCAGTTGGTCAAGTGACAGCCTACAGTGAGAGCTAGTACTTGTGCATATAGCATCGTCGCTTCCAAGTTTGTTACGAACTACCGAGTTGATAAAAGTAAAGAAGGGAGTCCCAAGAGTTGTAGCATCATTGCTGCAATACTGGAGCCCACCACCTGCTATCGAAGAACATCATCTTTGAAGGTTCGTGCTTGGCGCAGATTCCCCATCTCAAGCTAGAAGACTAGGACCTGGAGGACCACGAGAGATTTCCCCACTTGGCAATAGAAAACTACATGAAGAGGGTGTTCCACAAAGAATCAGGTGTCATCGTGCTAGATCCGGTGGAGTGGATTTGTGGAGTGAATCAGCCGAGGTTGTTGAACCTGTTATGGGTGCCCCACTACCATCGCTCCAACATCAACTTTATTGTGATCAAGAACTTGCTAACCCTAGTGCATGATGGTTGTTTGTGGTTGAGCACATCGATCCCTATCACCTACATGTTGATCCATCAGATCACGCTCTTCCGCAGTCAGGGTTGAATCCGGCCAAGGAGTTTGGTAGAATGACGAGCGAGCGTGACCTCACAGGGAAAATGAAGGACAAATTCAAGCTCGAGAAGAAGCGGGTACTCTATTACCTTAATCACCGACCCCATAGTAAATATTGCCACACATATCCTTACGGGAAAAGTTATGAGAAAATTCCACACAGACAAGGTTCTGGCACTAGTGATTTCTTTGGCTGCCTAGTGCGCGGAGGGTGTACAATTCAAATGTGCGCACTACATTTGTAGCGAGTTCCTCGTGAACTGTCGAGACGCGTAGGACGACAGTGAAACATTCCACTATTCATGGATGTTTCTCTCCATTGTGCTCGTCGTTAGGGATCTCCCAAAGGACAGTCATTTTCTTCTTGTGGATAAGGATTTTCCATAGGCTACACAGTTTGCATCCCTCTGGGCAACAAAGGACGTCGCGTGCATCACAGAGACCAAAATCTTCTAGGTGTTCATGGAGGTGAGAATTCACATGGCCATCAAACCAGAAGCCACGATTGTCTCCAACCATGTTTAAGCAGTGGTCAGGGTACACGGAGTTTAAAGCCAACTTCCACAGCATATACATCTGGGTGCAAAAGGATCCACAGCAAAAATGGTTTGACCTAACCTACCTTGCTATAGATGATGCTATTGAGGAGGTCATCAAGTGCTAGCCGATAGAGTGGCACTCTCCATCCGATTTGGCTGTAGGTACTAGCAAGATTGTGGAGAAGAAGAAGGAGGAAGCATCCAAGTAGAAGGTCCAGTAGTTGGCTGAGAAGTGGAAAAAAGAGGCTGAGGATAAGGCCCAGGAGGAAGCGGAGCGTGCCACGAAGCAGCAAACCAAACAAGAAGAACGTGGCTTCGAGAGCAATGGTAATTCTCCTTTGCCCCAAACAGAGGAGGAGGAGCAGTCAGAGCAGGGCAACGGTGGTCAAGAGGAGAATCAGAGCACTCCCTTCCGGGTTAAAAGGTACACGGAACAAGGAAAGGAAGGGCCGCAGAAGAAATCTTTGGTGACCAAGACATCGTTGGATTCAATTACTCTGACAGATGATGACCTAGACGAGATAGGTGACAAGCTGTGGGATACCACAGAAGAACTACTGTAGCAGTTTGAGCAGCAGCAATAACAAGCACTGAGCACCATTCAAAAGGATTTGTGTGAGCTGCAGACTCATAAAAATAGGATCCAGGTAGGAGTAGGGAAGATTAAAGCTACACCAACAAGTTTGGTGCTAGGGACCACTCAAGCAACAAAGATGGTTCCATCGCTAGATCTCTGAGCAGTCAAGCTGCCAGATGGCTCCATGAACACAGAGGCAGCCAATGATAAGGCCATAGTGAGTTCTTTGAAGAACATTGGCCTCAACCTAGTTGTGCTCCTGAATGAGTATCTTCACACACTGCAGGCAGGTGTGACAATATAATTCCAAGTGTGGGAGCAATGTGCACTAAGCCTCATAAGTGAGTATCAAGTAAAAAACAAACAAATTTTCCTTGAGAAGTGAAAGGCGCTGGAGGCACAAAAAAAAAAAAAATAAATAAATAAAAAAAATAAAATAAAATAAAGAATCAATAAAAAATAAAATAAAAAAATAATAAATAATAATAATAAATAAAATAATAAAGTAATCAAAATAATTAAAATAATAATAATAAAAATAAAAATAAATAAATAAATAAAAAATTAGGCACAGAACACCCAACTTGCAGCCATGGTGACAGAAGCCTACAGAACATCACCTGACCTGTATATATTAGAGCAAGTGCCATTGGAGGCGAAGTTCAGAAAGTTGGATGCAAGCGTGCACGACGCCAAAATGAAAGTGGCTAGAGTTTAGTTCAAGCTGAACCTAAAAATAACTAAATTAGAGTTGAAGTCATAGCCTTCGACTCCGCCAGAGGTAAGGGAATAGCGCGAACCTACTGTAAAGTAAGGAGTTGCGATGGTGGATGCTATAGTGGTGGACTACACCGCTCTTTTTGAGTAGGATATGGAGGTAGTCATGGCCTTTCAGGAGGATCCCACCCTATAGATCTTGAATACAGAAGTCTGTGAGCTCCAACAACAATATGATGAAGTGAGGGAAACGACGCACACCATTTCTATAGGACAACGCCTTGACAAGCTGGAGGAGGTGAAGCAACTGCTTACATAGGTGGAAGCAACATAGAGGAAAGAGGTCATTATCAAAGCTAGATTGGGGCCCTGGTTAGATGAAGCCTACATCATCTCTACCAATATTAAGGAGAAATTGGTGAACTTGCAGGGCACGCAGTGAAAAATCCAATAGGATAGTGCAAGACCAACCACAAAGTTGCTGGTAGAGCAATTCAAGGAAGAAGCCACACAAAGCGCAACTGAATTAGCAGTTGGCCAAGTGGAGTTGGGGGATATTCACAGTAATATTTATGCACTACCAGAGTGACTCGATGGTGAGTCACGATCTTTGTGTTGGGGGCCTATTCGGATGGGGTCCCCTAGGGTCAATTTTGGGGCAAAATCCCAAGTTTTGTAGTATAATGATGTAAAGTCCCTGCAAGTTGTAGTCGCAAAGCACGTAGATAAATAAAGAGTCAAAAATGGTTTTACGCTCTTTTATGTAAGTTGAGTCAGCTTTTGAAGATCTACCCATGGTCTACAGACCATGGGATTAGATAAGTAGGTGTGTCTTAGGATGTCTAAGAGAAAGGGATGAGGATGAATGTAATGGGTCAGCAGAAGAAAAAGTGTAGAAGTCTTAGAGTAGAAGGAAGGATCTACAAGTGTGTGCGCAAAGCCCTGGAGTAGAGTCTACAACTAAGTGCGGACCCCTATAGCTGAGCGCATAGGAAAGTCTTGAGTCTCTAAGTTGAACTGAGTATTAATAAAGAATATTATTGCAGAAATTCCTGTGTTTTTCCTATTTACTTTTGCTATGAATGAATGTGCTTTATGTTGTGATGAATGTTGGTCTTATGAAATAATGATGTATTAATGCACGATTTTACAAGATTTATATTTTTTATATGAGCATAATTATTGTTAATTGTTTACGTGAAGATTATCTTGTTGTATTTGGAAGTTATCAAACACTTAAGCTAATCGGGGTAATTATTGGGTTAAGAGTAATCTTTGATGCACGTAAGTAGTTGACTCATCTATTTAGGGGCCACAAAAGACAATCGTAGACCTTCACAAAGGTCTAGAGGCCAACTAAAGGAGTTATATTGATAAGCCACAAAGGCTTATCAATCTGCGTGAAGGCAGATTTAGGGCATAAAATGACATCACGTTGATCTCTGGGTGGAGAAACTTGTTTCCAGTATCCCCCCATATTGCTTCGAGTGAGACTTCAGTCTGCGGTCCAGGGATTGATGTCGAAAGGGCCAGTAGTGTAGGGATTTGTTTGGCTCAACTAACTCTAAACCTGGATCAGGACCCACTACAACAACAACCCTTTTGAGGTGGCCTTAGGAAAATCGCAAGGGTTGAGTGTGGAGATGGTTTTCTTCGGGAAGCTCTTGATAGGTGGGTGGAGACATGAAAATTCCTTTGGGTATGGTGAAGAAATTCTGAGGCATCGAAGCTTGTGTTGGTTTTTGTGATTTATAGACCAATTTAGGTGAAATCATTGTGGCTTGAGGGTGGAGGTGGCTTTTCTCTCGATTAAATGTTTGTTTATGTTTTGGTTTATCCCATGTGATTGCACATTCATGCTTAGAATATGGCACAGAGGTGATTGGGCTAGAAGAAAGATTTGTTTCAGCCCAATATATGGTCTGGTGATATGTCGAAGTCCCTGACTTGGTTGGTATTATGAATATGTCAATATGTGATATTCTTAATGGGATCAATGAGCACAAGTATTGGTTTATTTGGTTGATTATGTGATTGGTTTTTCATGGCCTCATTCTGGTTAAAATTTGGTTACGTGCATGGTATTCTCATTATATGTTGTGCTCTTGGTGATGATATTTTTCATGGTTAACAAGCTATTGGATGTTTTGTATGTATGTATGGGCTGACTTATGTTTATGCAGCTAGTATAGAGAGAAGTGAGCCTTTTTTATGGTCCTTTGATGAAACAAATGGAAAAGTAAATGAACTAAGCATTCAAAACTATAGAAACCTTGGTCAAAAAGTGTTTGAAATTGTGATTCACATGTGTTGGAAAATTTTGAGCAAGAACAGAGCTTGGAAATGGAGTATGAGGACTCAGGAATTTTGTTGATGAATTTTTGGAAATTTTTGGGTAGTTGGCCTATAGGCTAGCCCTAAACATCTCGAGAAAAGTTTGTGGCCACACTTTCTTAACAATAATTTTTTGCCACATTTGCATGAAGGATGGGTTTTGAGTGCGATTGGAACCCTCTGGCCATAATGACTAGCCTTCATGTAAGTGGATGGGTTGTAAGCTAAGTCAAAATGTGGTTCTAGCTCAAGGCAATGCTCACTAGTGAAAAGTGGCTGATATCTGGGTGATCAAGTGTCTCTGATTGTTGTAGTAAGTTAGACAAGTGGACCACACTACATAACTAGATCTCAGATGTTGGGTCATGCATATTAAATCTCAACCCATGTTTACCCTAGTAAGCTTATAAAAGTGGGCAAATGTGGGGTGGGGTATTATAATTTTTATCCCTATAAATATGAGAACATTAAAATAAAATGTATGAGTCTTTGATCCTGTTAGCGCTTGAAATTTCACCTCAGGCTGAAAAAGGCAAACCTCAAGGCAACATCAAACCATTTAGCCTCGTAGCTAGCCCTACGGGGCAGGAGAAGGCTCTCTCTGGTCTATCTCATAAAATCTCCAATAGATGAGAAGACCAATAAGGTAACACTGATATTAGGCTAGTAAACTGATCAAAAGGGTTGATTTAATAAAATGATGGGGTTTTTATGGGCTGCATGGGCAAAGTCACAACTTGAGCGGAGAAAGATAATGAGTAACACAGATTAACGACTGAGATTCCTGTGGTATGAAAGTTAGCATAAGTTTTATTCTGTTTCATATGTAATCTATTATGTTTCATTTCACTTCATAATCATTTCTGAGTGAACAAATGAAGTGTTTAGGTAGAATTCATAGTATTATATGCTCTACCTATAAGTTTGTTCATGTTCAATGTTTTCTACTATTTAAGGAGGATTCCAAGTTATTGTTTGCCCTCCTTAGCTCCTCACCAGTCTTGCCATCCCATTTAATCTCAATTTGATGTTAAATTTCTTGCCTACCTTGCCTCAGTTGTTAATCTGTGTTACTCATTATCTTTCTCTGCTCAAGTTGTGACTTTGCCCATGCAGCCCAGAAAAACCCCATCATTTTATTAAATCAACCCTTTTGATCAGTTTACTAGCCTAATATCAGTGTTACCTTATTGGTCTTCTCATCTATTGGAGATTTTACGAGATAGACAGGAGAGAGTCTTCTCCTGCCCCGCAGGGCTAGCTACGAGGCTAAATGGTTTGATGTTGCCTTGAGGTCTGCCTTTTTCAGCCTGAGGTGAAATTTCAAGCGCTAACATACTGGCGACCATACTGGGGAGAACAAACTTATCATTTGCTCATTGACATGTTATTTCATAAGTCTTAGACGGAGTCTGAAGATACACCAGGTAGCCTTCGAACATGCTCTTGTTTTACATCAACGTTAGTAGATAAACGCTGCTTCAGTCGATCTCTGTGAGCTTTTGAAAGTAGTGCTTCATTGGCACTTTTATCCCAGTATAATTGTTAACTCTAAGCCGTTGATGATAGGTTGAGATTTTTCACAGGCTGAACCATTCACCTGGCGACTCCAACTCGATCCAGACAGTTCAGTGCTTGCTGATCCGTTCATGCAATGGAAGGGTATGTGGCAAACCCTGCCCTGTGTGAAGCTGTAGAATAAATAAGAAATTTGTTAGCAAATACTGAATTTGATGAAGATGTTTTCAGTGCCTTGTTTCAATGCTTGAAATCTTTAAAGGTCCTCAAAACTAAATTTTGTGAGTTAATTGTTGAAAGAATCGAAAGGGAGATTCAAGAATTAGATGAGAAAATTCAGTCATATGATTTCTAAGACCCTAAAAAGTTTTTGGAAATCCTTCCTCCATTGAAACAAGAAATAACGGACTTGCCTACAGATGTTTACATTGACAGTGTGCAGCTGGAAATATGTGTTGCAGAGTTGGGGCAGCCAACAGAGTCTGTCTTCCGTGATCCTATTGCGGCATATATGGACATGTTTTTCAGTTTGATTGATAGATCAGGCTGTCTTTTCCATGACCAGGGTCATTACTTGCACGAAGGGCTGCCAGCAACTGCATCTATTACCTGGTGGAAGCTTTCTCAACCGGCATCATTCTCAGGTTTACTTGAATGGTTAATCTGGCATTTCAGTATTACCTGATCTATTGTTTGTACAACAAATTACAGTAGATGTTGTAAATAAATAAGCAGCCATAAGGGCAGCGCCTTGTTATAGTTTGCTTAAATATTGTTAAGTCGTTTTTCAGTCATTTCAGTCTTGAGATCAAATCAGTTTGAGTTCAGTTTCAGTTGTGTCGATGATGACTCCATTGCCCAATGGGTGGAGGCACTGTCTGCTCTCCCAAAGTTCTGCAGCTCTTGGCACCTCCACTGAGCGGCAGTTTCCATCCCAAGTGGATCCGATGTTAGACTCCGTATTATATCAGTGTGAGATTGATTCTTCTTCAAAACCATGTTTTGAAGAAGAAATCATTAAATGTGGTGCTTTAGAATATGAAATTTATTCTCCAGCTCTTCAAAAGGTAGCAGCGACTTCAAGCTCCTATTCCTGCACAAGCACAATTCAAAACATCATCAGCAATCATATCCATTGTTTGATTTGGTCTAGAAGCTATCTTGTTACAGTTGTCATTTGGTTCTACTACTCTCCATACATTTGGGTGCTCATATTTGGTTACTTAGCCAAGGGATTGCTGGAATGAAAGACATACTTTAATCTCTTGACAAGCATATGCCTGCGGCCTTGTTGCTTAAACCTTTGATAGTAGTTGAGCTACAAGATTGTTGATATAAATGCATGTTCATTGCTAGTGTAATTTGGTATGCTAATGAGCAAGTATAATGCAGAGGATGTGGTTAATGAACAAATTGATCTGAATCGTCGACAGGCTTCCAGTGTTATGAGGTTGTGATGAATGCTCTTCGATCATTAAAAGGTGAACCTGGTCAGAAAAGACTTCATAGAGAGTTTGGATCTCCTGTCCGACATACTACAAGCTGGCCTTTGCTTGACCAAGCATCTCAAGAGTGATATATACGTCAAATTATTCAGTTTAGTGTTCGATGGCCTGATCAAGATTTCCATGAATATTTGTATCGAACAATGATTGAACTTGGGCTTGAGAATGAACTATTGGAGCTTGCGGGACCAGATCTGGTACCTTTCTTGCAGAGTGCAAGTCGGGAGCAATCAAATTCTGGCAAATGTATTAACGGGCCTTGTAAATGTGTTTTTGACTACTATTTTTGTTTCTCCATTCCTAGCTTACTGCATTTTGTTTTTATATGCAGTGGTTTTGTTTGTATGTTGTATAGTGGAAAAACAGATTGGATTCTTGGAAAAACCCATGAGGAGTCCCAACTTCAATATCATTTCAGCGGGTCGATTTAGTGAAGGAAAGAGGGCCTTGTGAGAAAAATCCATATTGCTAAAGGGAATGGGTTCAGAATGAGAAATAAAGGCCGAGTTCTCTTGGTGTAATAGGGAGAAATTGAATGTGTGCTGGCACTGCTCTCTTAGCTAAAAGGAAAATTTCTTCACTGTTACCAAGGGCCATGTTGACTGTAATAAATGGAGGGTTTATGGCTTAATAAGGAGCAAGAGTTTCATCTTCGAGGAATGGTTTGTATTTATTGTGGTGGACTGTGCGACTACCATTGTTGAAGGATGGATTGGAGTTGTGGGAGCCATATTCCCTTGTTGGTTGAGGAAACTGGCCTCTATTATGTTTTCTGGGTACATTTTGAGGAGAGACTAAACCATTGTTTGCACAGAGCTGAGCGCTCTTCTTCCTTGATGACCGTGTGAGCTTTTCTTGTAGCAAAGATTCAAATTTTAGAGGACACATTCATTTGGTTGGTTGTATATGTGTATTCTCAATCGAGTGGATCCATGTGACTTTAATGTAGCTGTAACAAAGGCAGAAAGACAGAGAGATAAAAAAGTCAATTTCCTTGGGGTCTTGATTACAACAGTGTATTAAAGAGATGGTACCACTGGAACTCACATCATCATTGAGAGATATGCTACACGAACTTGGATCACTGTGTAACAAAAACTTACATCATAATTCTTTCTTCTAGATGTCGACTTTATGTATGATGACTCACCACAGATTTTTGTCCCAATATTTGTCTCTGTCATAAAGGATTTGAAACATACAATTCTGATCTTTATTGTCACTTCAGTCAATTTGGATTGGCTCTGAGTTATACACAGTCCAAAAATTTGATTAATCTACAGTCAATTGCTCAGGTCATAAGTAGTCTTGGATTTATAGAGCGTTGTGTTTCAGAACATCCCTTTAGTACTTGTCCTAAATAACTTCTCAAAGTGTCAATAAATTCGAACCATTATTGACTATTTGGATCACAAATAAAGAGCTCACGGTAGCTCTTCAGAATTCAGATATTTCAACAGTAGCTTTAGAACTTGGACAAAGAGTATATTACGGACTCGTCAGAGAAGCTGTTATACAGTGTAGCTGGGCATCGTATGGAAGAGATAAATCATAAAAGCCTATGCGCAGGGGCTCTAACTACAGCAAATGGGAGTTATTAAAGTTAGTTGATTTGCGGGAGGAAGCACGTGAACACTACAAAAATATGAAGAGTGTCATGATGTACAAATTAGATGGCCGACAACAGGTTTGCATTGTTGGTTTGCAAGAATTTTAAATCTCAGATGTTCAGGTTGTGAGGGATTATATTGAAAAAGGAAATGCATCCCAAAGTACTGGTTCAACAGGTGCCAATGGGGAGTCTTCACAATCTCATGCTATCTTACAACTAGTTGTTAAGAGACACATCAGTGGCAATGCATTTCCGAAAATTTGGAGAGCAGTTGCAATTTCCAGAGTGTGCAAAGTGGCA
Source organism: Pinus taeda (assembly GCA_000404065.3). Lineage (NCBI taxonomy): Eukaryota > Viridiplantae > Streptophyta > Pinopsida > Pinales > Pinaceae > Pinus > Pinus taeda. Next base: position 44,982 of record APFE031364042.1, read on the forward strand.
GAGAAAAAGATGCAATTTGCCTATGCTTATTTTCAGTAAATGGGAGTGACACCTGTAATGCCACCTATTCACCAGATTCAACAGATTCGAGTGGAAGGAGTGCTATTCTCTCTTCAGAAAGCACTAATTGTTTTTTTTTTTAGTTTCATTTATTAATAATGAAAAAACAAATCCCTGGTCTTGGGGGGTCGATTTGTTTTTTCCCTTAGCAGCATGTATTTAATATATTAAAAAAAAAATTCATTCGAAAAGGAAGAGAGAGTTCTGAGTGCTGAGAGGTGTGTGTAGCAGAGCTTCTATTGTACAGTCATTGACAGAGATTTTTAATGAAATTACACAGCTCTGACTTCTGAGATTCCTGTGGTATGAAAGTTAGCATAAGTTTTCTTCTATTTCATATGTAATCTGTTATGTTTCATTTCACTTCATAATCATTTATGAGTGAACAAATGAAGTGTTTAGGTAGAATTCATAGTATTATATGCTTTGCCTATAAGTTTGTTCATGTTCAATGTTTTCTACTGTTTAAGGAGGATTCAAAGTTATTGTTTGCCCTCCTTAGCTCCTCACCAGTCTTGCCATCCCATTTAATCTCAATTTGATGTTAAATTTCTTGCCTACCTTGCCTCAGTCGTTAATCTGTGTTACTCATTATCTTTTCTCTGCTCAAGCTATGACTTTGCCCATGCAGCCTAGAAAAACCCCATCATTTTATTAAATCAACCCTTTTGATCAGTTTACTAGCCTAATATCAGTGTTACCTTATTGGTCTTCTCATCTATTGGAGATTTTACGAGATAGACCGGAGAGAGCCTTCTCCTGCCCTGTAGGGCTAGCTACGAGGCTAAATGGTTTGATGTTGCCTTGAGGTTTGCCTTTTTCAGCCTGAGGTGAAATTTCAAGCGCTAACAGATCCTCCATAAGTTTTCCATGATGGGGGTTAGAAGTAAATTTATGCATGCTTGAGAAATATTTAGCCAATTTATTACAAGAATTGAGTCCCCATAAACTTGGAGTTGAGCACATCATTTTTCTTTTGCAAAAAGAATAAAACAAACAAATTTGTACATGTCATTAATTCAGCTTGATTGTTTATTTCTAGGCCAAATCCTATTTTTACATGAAAAAATGTGTAGTGGATAGAAAGAGAACAAAACTTACCCCATTCCTATATTGGGTGTCATTGGATGCACCATTAAAAAAATCCCATGGTTTTGTTTAGTCTGGATTTTCATCTACAATAATTCTAGGAGGACTAATGCCTTTTTATTGAGGGTAAGGAGCTAGAATTGCTATAGCTTCTATTGTGATGTGCTCTGAGGCTAAGGGATTTTCCTAAAAGATTACGTTGTTTCATTCTAGTCATACCCCCCAGCATATTACTAGTGTGAGGCTTTGTGTGCACGAGTGATCAAATCTTAGTTCCATTCTTTCCATACTTCCTCCAAGTTTTCCCCTTCCCAATTTCAGTTTAAACCCATTGCTGACTTGTAGGCATCCCATACTTGCTTAAAATATTGGCACTACTTGAACACATACTCAATGGTTTCTTCACCTCCCTTGCAAAGGGAGCACCATCACGAACAATTGGTAAAATGCCTTTGGAGGAAATCCTAGGTGGGGAATTACTTCTCCATCAGGCACCATATAAAAATTATTGCCTTTTTTGGGCACTTATATTTCGATATTGCCCTCCACCACCATTTTAGCTCTTTAGGAAACTTGTCTACATATACAACTAAATAAATGAGCTAGGGGTGGAGGAGCCAATTGGGAAAAAGATCCAAACCAATTTTTCCTCTCTTCTTGTGAGCCTTATATGTCTGATTGTTAGAGCATTCAGATAACTATTCCATGCCATATGGAATTTCGCCTCTATCCCAAGATCCTCTACTAATCTCCATCCTTGCCCCCTAATGGTGGTGTTATCCTAGCTGGAAATGTGAGATAACTTTGAAATGTCTTTATCTTGTAATGAATCAATAAGTAGTTGTGGGACCTCCCATGGATCAATTATAATTTTCACTCTATCACCATATCCTATTTTCCATGCCATCTTATTTTCTATGAGATAAAATGAGTTTAAAACCACCCTCCAAATAGTTAGGATGTTTATTTGATGCTTATCCACTCTCCTGATCCATTCCTCCATTGGACTCAGGGCTATATATTTCTGAGTGACTACCATTGTCCAAAGGCTCTATGTTGTGAGCAATATCCAACTGCATTTTTCCACAAGTGCCTTTAAAACCATAAAAATATTTTTTAGCCCCCCATCCTCCTAGGAGTTTTTGGGTCAATATTTTATTCCATTCTTTCCAAGGGAGGATCCCTTACTCGTGATTCCCAGACCAAAGGGATTTGAATCATATTCTTCTTATTCTTTCCAAAATTCACTTTGGGGCCCATGCTAGGGACATCCAATAGACCAGTATGGCTTACAAGATAGATTTTATCAATACTAGGTGACCTTCTCTAGATAGTCATTTTAGGCTCCATCTTTTCAATTTTTTCTCTACCTTAGCAATGAGCCATGACCAATCTTCCTTACTATAGTTCTTGGGTTTTAGTTTTAATCCCCAATACTTTAGACCTTCTTCCAAATTATTTTCCTGAAAAGGGATTTGTTGGGTAATATGTCTCATCTCCACCTCTTCCATATTGTGGTGAGTGAGAGTTGAATTTCTATTTTTTGTATACATCCTCATGGCTCTTCTGTAGAGGGATAGGATTTCTACTAGCTTTCCCACATCTCTCAAATATCCATTACAAAATATTAGAATTTGGTTGACAAAAAGGAGTTTGTCAATGCCATGGCACTAGCAATAAGAGTTCCCTGGAATTCCCCTCTTCTTCTTGCTTCTTCCATGAGACAACTTAGTTCTTTTATTAGTAGAAGAAATAATAATTGTGATAAAGGATACCCCTATCTAAGCCCTCATTGGGCGTAAAATAAGGGTTAAATCAAGCCATTTATCAACATTTCAAAAGAAAGTGTCTGAATGCAACTCATTACCCAAGAAATGAAGTTCGGACTAAACCCTACATGAGTTAAAATAAATATAATATATATCTAGCTAACCCTTTTATATTCCTTTAAAAGATCTATCTTGAGTGCTGATCCTTTGAGGTTATAAACCTTTATACTACGGAGGCCTTCCTAAGCCACTCCAATCACCTCATGAATTTTTCTTCCTTCCAAAAAGGAAAACTTTTCCTTTGAGATTTATTTTGATAAAATGGGCTTCATTGTGTCAGTTATCATTTTTCCTACTACTTTGTAGATCACATTACACATAAAAAAAATGGGTATAAAATCTTCAAAAGGTTCAAAAGGTTCCACTTTGGGAATGAGTTTTACAAAGGTCGAGATAAAGGTTGGCATCATTCTTTGATCGCTTGTGGATTCTTCTACGACTAAAAGCAAGTAATTCCCCATAATTTCTCTTACAAAACTAGAAAGAATTTGACTATCCAGCCGTCTGACCCTAGACTTTTTCCCTTTTGGAAGCTATGTAATATGATTTTAAGCTCATCCTTGTATAATTCTTCCATGAGGGCTCTATTGTCTTCTACTTCTACAAACTTGCAGAAAAATATTGTTGTTCTAATAATTTAGGTATTTGAAGTCTCCGTTGGAGCTCAGAAGAGGTTCTAGAAATGGCTCTTTCCACAATTTGTTAACCCTTCAAATTTTGAGACCTCTCTACCCTCAAAGTTCTTTAGGCTCCAAAAAGTGTTGCAGAATTTCCTTCCTTAACTGTAAGCTTGAAAAATATTGGTGTTTCAATCTCCACATTCCAACCAAATAGCCATGATTTTTAATCCCCATTCAACCTCCTTTTCTTCTAATATCTCTTTTCTCATATTTTCCATTCTTAAAATATTTTCCCTAACTTCAATTGATTCGAAACCTTTCCATTCCCAATTAGACAAAGTTTGTAGTTGTTTCTCTATTACTAACAACTCTTGATTTGTTTCAAATTTCTTTCTCTTAGCCCATTCCTTTAACTTTTACTTTATGAGCTTCATATTTTCTTTGAACTAGTTGGCAGCAAAAGGATCATCTTGGGGGTTGTAGGATTTCCAATGGGAGTTGACAAGGTTTACAAATTATTCTTCTTTTAACTAGTTAGAGTTCATTTTGAAAGAACTAGTTGGCTTCATAAAGGATCCCTTTATCTCCACAAAGATTGGGGATTGATCCAAGTCACCTCCCATCCATATCTATTGTTTGATGAGATTGAATTTATCCACTATGTCTTTTAAAATTATAAATATTTATATTCTCTTCACAACTCTATCTTCCCTTGTTTAACAACTTTTCTAGGTAGGGACAATTCTGATTGGGCCCACATCGAAAAGCTTTCTCCTATCAATTTTTTTCAGGAAATATTTAGTGATCATATCTAGCCTTTACCTAGGACCCCAAGATTCAGCTTCTCCCAAAGAGAAATTTAGATCCCCTCTTAAGATAAGGTTTTTTTAATTTATGAGATAATTGTCAAAAAAATTGTCCTAGAACTCATTTCGATTTGTAGGGGGTCCGTATTTTCTTAGGACTAAAAAAAAGGTGCCTAGTTCCACAAATAAAACTTCCAATCCTAGGTCATGCTCCACTCTATATAAATTTTTAACTTAAATAACCCACCCATTCCATCCCATTAGTAATCATCCCAATCTTCCTCTCATATCTAATCCTTTGAAATTCCATTGACCCAAGAGAGATTCAAGAGATCTAGATATAGAGTCTCCTTCTCCTAACATTTCTTGAAGGAAAAATAAATTTGAATTATTGGTATCAACTAGCCTCTTCAAAGCACGTATTTTGGCAGGACATGCTAACCCTCTACAATTGAGAGAGAGTGGATTCATTCAGAAACCCCTTTGATGTATTTCATTTCTCTAGGCGTTGTTTTCCTTGGCACTTCAAAATCAGGTTTATGTCTAAGATGATGATAAAAAACACACTGAAATACCACAACACTAACACTTTTCACAGTGGAAAATGTATAGAATTGAATCAATGTAGTACACAAGACAATTTTTCAACCCAAAACTTGTTGTATTACAAAATTTAATATAACAAAAACAGGTCTCCTATAGAAAGGATCATGGCCCTTCAAATTAGCCCTAATAAATGAACAACTAGGGCTTGAGATTAACAACTTATGATCAACAATATACCCTAAAAAAATTACACTTGACTTACTTACTGATGTAGCACTTACATAGCCCTTTCAGTCCATGTACCTTGAACACTTCTAGCAGGTCCTTTTCCACCTCTATTTCTTCTCACATACTTCTACAACTTCAAAATTCTTTCATCTTTAGCTCCTAAAAATTGGCTTCTCACAGTAGATAAGTCCATCTACCCACTGAATGGACACCCTTGAGAAAATTTGTTCACAACTTCATTTGTGAACAGTACTCAACTACCTTCACATAGTGACTTTGCTGCTCAAATATCACTATCATAAGGTCAACCAAACTACCCTCTAGTTGTTCTTCTTCTTCTCCAAGATAGCCAGCTCTTAGGGTCTTCAATTTGCCCTCTTCCTATTTGTATGGTGTTCCAAAGAAGACAAGACATAGGGATTCAAGGATGCTCAATTACGGACCTATTTGCATCTCCAAAATTATAAACTAGGGAATCACATAGACAACCATCTTGACTGCTCTTTTGTTGCTCCAAAATATCAATCCTTAGGGCACACAACCAATCCTCTAACATTCCTTTGACCCATTATAAAGGTTTGATCTTAGGGATTTCAAATGTTGTTGTTCAACACCTATGAACATACCTACCATCACCTTGCATTCATCAACATAAAATACAAATCAAGATACCTTGAGCTGAAGTCTGCTCCACCTTCACAAGGTCTTGGTTCTGTGCACTTATCCCTGAGATTTTTGGTCCTCTTTTACACATCCTTTAGCATCCATAGGTATTTCCTAATATTGACCCTATGAACCTCTCCAACATCAGCGTAGACCTAATCTATAGACCTCCAACTTTTGTGCATACACTTGAGGAAGTGTGGCCTTCATCAACCCTCATAGCCCTCTTGTGCACTGCAAATTAGGGTCTCATCCCTCCTTCGCAACCCAAAATTTTCTCAACACTTTAATATATATTAACCCTCAACCATATGCCCAAAACCATACAAGAAAAAATAGCTAGCAGATCCACAACTCGGCCTATATTAGACATAGAAGAAGAGACCTTGAACTTGTCCTTCATCACCCTCCAAATAGGCTACTTTGGCCTACAACTAGCTTAGACTTTCCTTTTATCTTGAAAAAATGCACTTGGATGGATTTCAAATCATTTTTACTCCACTCCTTATAGATTTTATGGTGATTTTACATCAATTTCTTGAGTAAAATTCATTACACTTAACCATTTCCTTCACATTGATGCCTTAAGTGCCCCTTTTTCATTCAAGGGTGCCCACAAACTCTCGTTGAATAAAATATCATTTTCTCCACTTGGTTTCACACCCACAACTTTGTGTACAAAACCCAATGCTTGGGTACACTTCCCACAAACCACTTTTGTGGGTAAATCCTCACAAACCCAATACCCCAGGGGTTGTGGGAGTACCTCCCAAGCTACAAAAATTAATACTCCCTCTTAGCAAGGGATGTACTTCCACCACTTGGAATTATCTCGTCATCTTCGGTGACATTAGCCCAATATTTGGCATTCACCACTACATCATACCTTGTAGAATGAACCACACTCTTCTTGTTAGTGTCTCTATGTTATGAAACTAGCTCACAAAACAGAAGAAAAGATATATCAACAACTTAAAAATTATCCTCTTCGAGGGGGAACCTCCTTTACATTACATAAATGAACAATTCTTGGATTATACAAATTGTTGGCTTGTTGGGGCCTGACCTAGGTTCGGATTTAATTAGCCAAACAAATCCCAGTACTACTGACCCTTTCGGCAACATTCCACGGAGTGCGGACTGAGGTCTCACCCAAAGTAGTAGGGGAGGGTGCTAGAACCAAGTTTCCACACCTTGGAGATGTCTGATGAGTTCGACTGGTCCGCGGTTTGTTCCTACGCACCAGTTGCTTCACCCACTTTCCCATTCCTCATAGCCTGATATATTGCCTTCACATAGCCCTACCTAGGGGATGAGCATCGTGCTCTGCATTATTAGCCAAGACCTTGCTTATATTATAATGTTAGTTAATTATCTTGGCCTACCTGAGTTCTTTAAGTTATACTTAACAACATAAAACATTCATACAGGTGTGTGTAGTAAATAAACAGTATAATTGCAAATTATGTCAATCATGCATTAACCCAAGAACAAATACACAGAATTATAGCAAAAGTTCTCTTTATTGATTCTTTCCCCTGTTACAAACTCGACGTGCCCTGCGCACTCAATTTCAGGGGTCCACGTACTCAGCTGCGGACTTCTAGGCCTCTACGCACTTAGTTGCAAAGCCTTCTCCTACTCTACGACCCAAAGACACACTTCACACTATGACTCAATAACTCAAACTAATTATCCTCATCATCTATTCTTAGTTAGTCTCCTTCTACACTTAGAGCCTCACTCTATTTACACAATCCCATGTTCCATGTTCCATGGGTACGTCTATCTAGCCGAAATTACATTACGAAACTAAGGCGGACAACCTTGTGACTCTATCATACTTTTGCACCCCACGTCTGGATTTCGCGAAGCTTTACAACAAGATTCGGTCAAAACTTGGGCTTTGAGCCCCAAACATGCCTTGGGGGGATTCCATGCCCAACAAGCCCCCAACACAAACATTGTGACTCGCCCTCGAGTCACTCTATTGGTGCGGCGATCTTTGCGCGAAGTCCCTCCAACTATTCTTAAGCTGCACAGAGGTCAGCAACGCACTGAGCTACTACTTGTTGGATCTACTGCATACATTGTTCCGAGACCTTTGTGTCAGGAGTACTTCTCTACATCAATGTGTGTATCTCATGCATGCATGCAAGCTTTCCTTCGATTTCTGCCATGATGGTGAAGGCCTCGTCAATCCAAGGCTGAATGTGCCCCTTCAGGACTGCTTCCTTATGTCATGCCGCATCCACCTACTCCTTTAGTGTTTTATCCTACTGCATTTGTGCAAGCCTCTGAGTGAGGACCACCGTCTGTGCAGTTCCTCGGACACTGTCATACTGTTTTTGGAGTTGTCACGCCTCTGTCTCTAAGCATTGGATGTTGGGGTCCTCCTATAGATTTGAGAGGACCTCAAGTGATTCTTCCAACATACTGGTGCAGTTGCACACTGCACCTCCAATTTCCTCCAATCCCACTATGATAGCGCTAGCGCGGTGTTCTCTGACTTCCGAGGGAGTGGATGGCTACACCTTTAATTGTAGCTCAGCGATCTGAAGGTTTAGCTCTAGCTAAACCTTTGTCATTTCTTCCCTCACATCGCGGAACCTTGCTGTTAACCTATGGATCTGTGCCTCTATTGGTATGTCTACTAGGATGGCCAGCTCCGGAATGCTTTGGCAAGCATCATCTATCACCTGTACCAATTGTTAATTCTATGACACCAATTCGTCGCGCTGGAAGCTTAGTTGTTCCATATTTATTTTCTACTCACTGAGGAGTTGGAGTGCACAACTCTCCCTAGCTCACAGCTCTGCAATTATCCCATCCTGCAACACACATAAGGTCTCGTGCGAGAGTGTAGCTAGATTGATATCGAGACATTTCAGTGCACTAACTGAAGGCCTATCAGCCTCATTTGATGGCACTAGTGCTCCTTCTGGCAGCACTATGGTGTTCGTCATCTGTGTGAGCAACATTTGCTCTACTGCTATTGAGCTGACTGCGAGGCTGACCGAAAGGGTACGAGCCTAGGGAGGGCATGCCTGTAATTCTTACAACTATTCTTTAAGGGCCCCCAACACAATTTGGTTCTCCTGCATGAAATCTTGGAGAGCCTGAGAGGTGACATCGCGCACAGTTTCACCAATGTCATGCAGAACACCCTTGGTTAGGGTGATTGGGTCAATGAACAATTTCAAGGCCTTGACCTTCTTTCGCGACCTTGCCCGCTCTACTAGGTGTTGGTGCTTCAGCTGCGTTGATGTGGTTTGTGGGTTCGCACCTCCTTCTTTTGTTTCTTCTTCCTCGGATTCCTGCCCCTGTGAAGGCGTTGTTTGGCCCTCACCTGCCTTTGGTGTTGCTTCCTATGTTGCTACTACTACTGTGGCCTTTTCCTGCTCAACTGCTTTTGTGCCGCATCTCACGCTGCCTGCACTTCTACTGCCGCTGCTTCCTTCCTTTGTTTTTTGCCCAATTGTGTGATGTGCAACTTGGCCTCATCTTTCTTTCTTTACATCACCAACTTCTCAATCTCTACGATGTCTGGGGCATGCCACTCAGGCGGCCATGCCTCCAGTACATTAAAAATGACATCTTTGGTGGCTACGAAGGGTAGCTTTACCCACTTCTTGGTCGGGTCCTTGTGCGCCCTGATATAAATGTTATGCATGTCCGCTTTGAATTCTACAAAACTGTGCAAACTGTTGTAGACAGTGGGCGACAATCATGGCTTACGATTGATCCCCATTCTAAGGTTCATCTCCATGAACACCCAAAAGATTTTGCTGTCGTGTATCCTCTTAGAATCCTTCATGCCCTAGAGTGAAGCGTACTTCGCGAACTCCGGTAAATCCATGTTAATAATGGGGAATTGACTATCCTCCAGCAATTTCCCATCCACGAGCACTATGGACAGCAACAACCATGCATAGTGGAACGTTTTGCCTTGTTCCTGGGCTTCATGGAAATTTTTTAAAAACTCCTGGTAGAGAAACTTGGACCAATTAAATTGGACCCCCTCTACGCACTGTTCAGCGAATGCTACCACCGACGCGGGTACTTTATCCGGGTGGCACTTACGCATGACCTTTCCTGCCAGGATTTGGGTCACCACACGCACTGCTTTCTCCTTGATGTTGGAGATGGCTTAGCCCCTCTTCTTCTTTTCCATCTTATACTTTTTCTTCATGGCCTCTGCGATGGCCAAGTCATTTACTTCCCTTTCGATATGTTAGCGAGGGCCTCTCCTTTACATGGAATCCAAGAGATGTGGTGAATCAGGTCTGCCGTTATGGGGATGGGCTCCTCCGGCCACAAACACCCATCATGCACCAGGCATAGTAGCTTCCTGATGATGAAAATGGTTATTGGTGCATGATGGAAGTGCGGCACCCAGAGCAGATTTAGTAGCCTAGCCTTTTCCACTCCGTGCAACCACTTCCGTGGCTCTATTTTTGTAACCCCCGCCATGGTGTTCTATTTGGGCTTTATAACGTTCCCAGTCTCAAGGTGAGGGAACTTCTCGTGGTCATTGAGGTCCAAAACTTCAAATTTCAGGCTTGGCACGCATCCCAGGTGTTTGCCTTCAAGCATAATGTTGTATGGGAGGAGCAAGGTCTAGAGTGAGATCTTGGTCTCGTCCAGGTCCTTGGGCACTTTCACCCTCCCTTTTCGTGGGGGGACACAAGTGAGCAATTTTTTTGTGTGGTGTGCAGTCTGAGTTTCCTCCTCCATGCCTTCATCCTCATCCTCCGCGATGATAAGATCCTCCAAATACTCTTCTTCTTCATCTGTCTCTATGGTGACGACTTTCCCCTTCTCCTCCATTGACAGTTTGCTGCACAACAGGTTCCGCGGGGACACACATATGGGAACCATTGCTTGTTTGTTCTTCTTGGGTCATGGCATGCATGGTGATTTCAGGATTTCTACCACAATCCTGACACCTTCCAAAACATCCCACAAAGTCAGGGCCTATGCGGCCTCCTCAGTGGTTATTTCTGTTATCTCCATAACATCCTTAGCTATTGCCATTGTATCTATGCAAAAATCTATCACTCACGATCTCAGGGGCTCAATCAACGCTCAGCACTCAACAATCAGGGCTATGCTCAATTCGCAAATGACCAAGTGTTGTTTGTTGGGCAGCCCTTTGTAATCTATAACAATTTTTGAATTTAAATTTGACCATTCCCCCCAAATCTGGTTCATTAATGCTCCCTTGGCAGCAGATTTTCCCAAAACTTGCCCATAAATCATGTCTTAAATTCCTGCTGTCTGCTCCATTTGGCCTCAAGTCGAGCATCCCATCGTGAATATTGACTTCAATGGTCACTTTCTGGTCAACCCGCGCAGCAGCACAACCCCCTGTGTGCGGTCATGGACCTTATGAGTCTTTGCTTCTGCGCACATCTCTAATGTCGCGCAGCTCCCGAGTAAAATAGTTTATAGTCCCGCACTCCCTTTCAACTACCTGGAGTGTTAAGATGGTTCCTTCCTCAGCTAGTCAGGTGGTCGTGCCACCTACATGTGTTTTCCTTTGATCATCTAGCATTCTTTCTGGGAAATACCTACCTTTTCCCATTACTAGCCGCGTCGTGCACCTTATCCTCTGCAACGCATCACCCTGGTTAATTCTCTTAGTAGTGTGTGGTCCAAGCCAAGGCATCAGACTGATCAATTTGTAGCAATAGTCCTCAAGCTTGTCAACATGATTGTGAGCACCCTGTTTTATTACCGTGGTCTTCTTATCGAGAAACTTGTTCCTTATCTCATCTTCCAACTTCTTGACTTCCACTTCTACCAAAGTGCTTTTCCTCCTTAATCGTACCATTTCTTTTTCGAGTTCTTGGAGCCTAAAGTTTCCCTATTGGATTTTTGCTTCCAAGGTTCCACAAACCATCACATCTATTGGTGTGATCATGCGCGGCCTAAGTTCTCCAAGTATTTTAGGGCTTACTTCACTTTCTTCACACTCCAACTTTGGCGGTGCCTACATGGGCAGGATCTTGCACATAGTCCTATATGCCCAGATGACCGTTGGTACCCATAGGGCCGAGTCAGCCCACTTCCCATGGTGGACCATGTTCAGTGCTTTGCATACTTTGTCAAAATCTTATGCATGAAGATGCTTCTGCGTGCTTGATATCACCATACTTCCTGGTCCCAAACGGAGGGGTCATTCGCACCATTACCTTGCCTGCTTCTGCCTACTGATCGTGTTTCCTACCGCGAGGAAAGTGTGCCTTCGTGTAGGTTGTGCACCATGTGCCTGTGTCCATCTGGGAAGGTGGGTGTGCAGGCCATTTCATCTATCATACTTGGCTTTTATCCACATCTAAGGCTTCCCAAATCATAGGCGCATCATCCTTTTGCATTCGTGCCAGTCCTTAAAAGCCTATTGGTACATACCCCACCACCTTGCGGGCGTAGTGGGCAGTACCCATTTCAGAGCGTCGAAATGCTATTGTTCCAACACTTCTTTTTCAAATTTGTTTAGGAACTCCTCCACTTCACCTAACCCATCGTACATAGGCAGATCCCTTACCTATGTTGCTATGCAATGCAATGACCTTGTCATCATGTTACAGTTGAGCATGGTTACCTCATGTAATGGGTTCTTCCATCGTTCTATCTCTTCGTCAAAATCTGATGTGCAAAATCTTTCCTGCTCCCAAGATATTCGGCCATCCATGGTCGGATTTACCCAATCTTGCTCCCACATTGTTATCCTGTAGATGCAGACTAGATCGTCGTCAATGTCATAGTCGCGCACTGGCTTTGTGTAGCACGATCCTTCCATAAGGTCTAAAGGTACCACTATGCGCAGTGACTTTTTCTCAAACATCATCTTGCTCTTCTTTAGATTTATCACTCCATTCATGTCAGTGGCCCTGATCCAAATTTAAATAGGAATGCAACAAATTACAAAGATAACCATAAACACAAAGATGCAGTAGAAATAATACTTCATTTCATTAATGTAAAATACTGAAATATGCTTACAAATAGAAATGGAAATAAACCAGTTAGGGCGATGGTAGCTTATCTCTAAGAAGAGATGTGGCAGCTACATGCCTCTGAATTGCCTTACAAAGAAGCTCAAGGGCCTTTTTATTATTGAACAATAAGATCAAACCCTAAACAACCAAAACCCTAACCCAAGGAGATGTAACACCAAGAGTTTATGGGCCTCGTTGGGGTGAGTTGGATAGACAACTTCTCGGGGTCGTAACTTGGTCATATTATCTCCGTTTGACGTGCATGAAAAACTGCTAAAAATAGTAAATTGTGCTACAATCAAGGAAACTGAAAAACTGAAAGAAGCAATGGTGGGGTTCCAAGTGGAATTGACAGGTGGCCACCAATATCCACCTGGATCATTCCTCCCCCCTTAGGAAGCAATGTGCTATGGGGTAAAATTCATGGGATGAAAACTACCCTCGAAAGTCTTCCTGGACCCTCGACAGACCGTAACGTTATCTGCAAAAGCTACCTGTTACACACATGTTCATCTGTCATGCATATATTGAAAGAGTATGGAAGGAGGATCACCTTTGGTTCTTTCTAGATTCGCTTGGGGATATTCATGCGGTAAGAAGAACTCCTCCTAACCGGCTCCAAGACTATTCCTGCACAAAAGAACAAAGCAAACCAATCACAGCATACACTTTTGACAATTAATGCAAGAATCTGTAACAAACATGTATAAATGTATAACTTATCTACTCAACACAACAAGCATCAGAATGAACAAATAAATGCACAATATCACCGACACTTTGGAGTAGGGAACACAACCGCAGTCCTATATTCAAAATAGAAGAGTGATTACAACAACCTTCTTGTATTAGCCTTCCTTATCCCTTCTTCATCTTTGTCTCTCTCTCCATCTTTCAGTTAGCTCCTTCAAGAATATGATAATATCACAACAGCACCATGTATTATCCTTCTAAATGCTCTGACCCCTTTGCAATGGCCCTCTTGTTGCTTATATAGCAATCAAATTAGGGCTACCAAGCTCCACCTGTAGTTCATTTGGGCAAAAACCGTGAACCTGCCTTGTTTACAAGCTTTTTTCCATTTTCCTTCATTCTCGAAATATAATTTCTCCAAATATCTTGATTTTTGGAGTTTCCCTACTTTTCTTGCACAAATTTAGGGAAATAATATCTAGATATTTAATAGCAGATTCATTGGCATAACCACTTGAGCATCACTAAAGTTCACTAATGCTCCCCCTCGTCTAACAACAAGAGTTAGCAGGTTGACTAATGCTCCTTTATGCTTGTAAACAAGCTTTATAAAGCAGGTTGTCAGTGTATAAAGAGCGTTAGTGTGGATTCTGGGCCTGCAACTGTGGTCATTCTTTCAGTCATCTTGTCTTTGTCCTCTGAGTTGATTAGGAGGTCAATTTGTCCTATAATAGATGCCCCCTAAAGTATGAGATCAGAGGCAGAGATGATGGCCAAAATACTTTATGAAAATACTGTAGTTTCCCATCAAAATATTTGTAGAGAGAGAGAGAAGTTTTGAGCAATAAGGAAAACCTTATACAACAAAAGTACATATATATGAACTTCTAAAATCATGTCCTGAGTCGGGCATTCCCATGGTCAGTAGCGATGTCAGAGTAACTTTCTCCTCAGAGATATAACAATGCTGGCCACCAATATGGCACAGGGCGGATCCAGTGTCATAATAGATTATCCTGAAATGGTTGTCTTCAAAGAACAATATCACAGCTTGGGAGAGGAAACAAGGCTGAATGATGCAAGAATCCACCCAAGGTCTTGATTCCTACTTCACTGAACAGCATAGATCGGTACATGTGATAAAATGAGTTGACGTTTAATATGCACGAAATCATCTAATTACCAGCCAATAATGGAGACTGTTAACAGATGCGAGGAAGGCCACTGATAATGGTGATGGTCTCCAAGATGCACAGTGCAAACTAGCGAGTGTGAAATATTTTTTTTCATTGAACACTCGTAGAATCACTTAACCAGGAGCCAATGATGAAAACCTGTGATTAAGCACAAGGTAACCTACCACTAATGTCTACAAGCACCAAGGCACTGAATGTGTTTCTGGGTTATCTTCCTAGATAGAGTGTTGAAGTCGATAGGAAGGAATCTGTCGAAAGGTAGGCAATGACGTGTCCTACATGAGTCGACACAAAACCAGACAAGGATGATTTTGTTTTCTGAAGAACCTTTTGAGATTTTGGGTCTAAACAACGGAGGGCATGATGAAAGAATATGTAGGGTCAGTTGATCGAGGAAACAAATAGGGACCCTTGAACAATCGAAGGCACGGCAATGGTTTTAACTAGACAGCACTAGACTCATGAACACTACAGAGTGTTTAAGATACAAAGATGCAATGGCATCAGGATATATAGGCTAAAAACTCATAGGTTGATAGGTTTCATATTGAGAGGCTATCAAAATGACGATTTATCTGAGGGAGTGCCATGTCCAAGGGAAATTTTGCTGCCAAACCACACTTCAGGATACGGTTGTATGTCCACTTTCCCCATCTAATTTTTAATGAGTCCAGATGGGTAAACTCATCAATCTTTTCATGTTTAGAGAGTCTAAAAAGGATCACAAAAAGAATGAATCTTTGCCCTATCTGATTAGTTTAATGAGTCCAGACAGGAAAACTCATCGATTTTTTCATCTTTTAAGAGTTTGAAAAGTATCATAAAAAGAATGACTATGTATCTTGACTGTGTATTTAAAGGGTCCAAACTAAACAACTCGGTGAACTTTTCATCTTTAGAGAGTCTGAAAAGATCGTAAAGAGAGACTCCATGGTGGTCCCTTTGTCATAGTTGTTAAACGGGTGCAACAAAAGGTTAATAGTATACCCGTATCGGTTACTTTTCTATATTTAATCTACTAGACCCAGATAAAGAGAAACCTTTTTCCAATAGATGTCGAACTCATTTTGTTACGAGTATGAGGCGGAAGACTAAACTTGTGTTTTGTCGTGACATTTTAACGAGCTCAGTAACAAAAACTCGAGATTTTTCATTTTTTAATGAGCTTGAAAAAAGTACCTGAAAGAATGCGCAATTCATCTTTATCATGTTTAACAAGCAACAAGACACAGCTCATGATTTTTTCAGTTTAAAGAGTGAGAAAAAATTGCCTAAAAAGGATGCTCCGATGGTCTTTTTCAATTTATGAGCCAGAACAAGATCAAAAAAGAGGTGCTTAGAGCATCGTTTGCATATATTTAATGACTACAAATGATGAAAAACTTGAGGGTGTTTGTATTGTTTAAAGAGCGATAAAATATCCCAAAAAAGTGCTTTACGAATTGTGGTATGGATGTTTAACGAGTCATACTACAAAAACTCGAAGATGTTTATATTTTTTAAAGAGCGATAAAATGTCTCCAAAAGTGCTCTATTTATCGTTGCATAGTTTTAACGAGCGCAAGGACAAAAGCTCGGGGATATTTATATTTTTTAAAGAGCAATAAAATATCCCTAACAGTGCTCTATTTGTCTTTGTAGTAAATTAACGAGCCCAAAGAAGAAGACTCGAGGTTTTTCGGATTAATGAGCAAGAAAAATACCATAAAAAGAACATTCGATCGTTCTCGATCTCATGCTTGACATTAGAAGGGTCGATGCCATGCATTTCCTCATAAGACCAAGGAAAAACATCGCATAAGTCCCTAAATGGGTAGGTGAAGCTCACAATTTCCTCAGGATTGTGATTGGCTCCACTCTGTATGTTTTCCACAATGCTTGTCATGACAGAAATATCAGTAAGCAATGTTTGTGAAATATTGCCCCTTGTTTCCTTCTGAGTCCAAAATTTGGATAGTTGTATATAGTGAGGAAATGATTTCATGTGCGTCAGGTGATAGGATTTGAAGAGGCATCATGTCCGAATCAGATATCAAAACATGATGGTGCGAATCCTCCCAATGTCCCTCTTCTAACCTTGTGATCTCTCAAATAGCTTTGTCCCTTGGTAGGACTTGATTGAGTGGATCAAAAGAAAGAGTGGTTATGGGGGGGGCAGTGGTACTGTTGGCCTAAATCAAAGTGACCGGAGATTTGGATGCAATTTGAATGGCTTTGCAGGCCAATTCAGCTAGTGACAATGGCATTTGTACTCTGTATGTGTCAATGTTTGAAGGAGCTGGTAGGATCCATGGATCAATCTGTTCATGAGGAATAGATGAAAGCATATTGACCATCTATGAATCCTTCGGCGGCTAAAGAGGGAAACAACCTGTGAGGGAAGAAGCCTTCAGTAGACCAATACCTACACTGACGTAACTGTTAGTTCCACCTCCTACTAGGGGTACAGAGCAAAATGGGGAATAATCAGGAGGTGCAAAAAGACAACTGATCCCCGGTAATGATCTTTCCATCCAATGGAAATTGGATGATACAAAATAAAATGGATATGATGGTCATCATGGCATATGTCTAACTGCGACCCATCAACAGATTATAGTTGAGTTTCTTGTTCACGACTTCGACATCCACCATTACTGTTTTCCCAGCCAAAATGATGGGAAAACTGGCTAAGTATCCTTTTGGGATGAAGGTGTGGCCGTCGAAAGTTTTAAGGGAGTTCGATGGTGGGGATAGGGTTTAGGAACCCAGGGTGAGCCAACATGAAGCCGACATGACATAGGTTGAAGCACCTTCATCGATGACAGCTTGGTGTATACCTTTACCTTTCAAAGTGATATGCACCTAAAATGCAAGTTGGTGGGAAAGGGAAGGTTTACACTTGTCCATGTCAAAAATAGCAAGCGTGGAATTCATAGGGTCAATACCTTCAATAGCCAAAAGCAAAAATTTCCATTGGCTAGGGCATGTTTGTAATACTTCGAGCACCGACATAGCCGATGGCGCTTGCACCAAATCCTCTACAATGTTGTGGTGTTGGGCAGCACGTGCAAATGTGTTATGCATTGTGTCTCGAAGTGCCCCCTTGGGGGGTCGAATTACAAAGTCCTCAACTGGCCTTTCGATTTCCAAATTGTTGGGCAGAAATGTGTTTTGACCTGCGGATGGTTCTACTACCGGAGTGATAGGAGCTCCATAAGATTTGGCTCTTGTGGTGAGATCTACCGTTCCAAATGTGTAAACGGCAGAACTCCCTTCACCAGTTGAAGGGTGTTGTGAACCGTCGCTGCCCCCTGACATGGGTTGTGGTTGGTTGGCAACGATATTTTGCTATTTTTTATTAGGAAAAGGATTTCTAGGGACAACAGGTGTCTTGCCAGAATCTTTCTTGGTAAGGTAATCTGCACATTCTTGAAGACGTGGACAACGCCAGGTTAGGTGATCTTCAAGACAGAGTTTGCACGAATAGTTGGTTCCTTTATCCTTTTCTGTATCAGTAGACGCAGTGGCCTTCTATTTTGGGTTGGGCTGCTTAGATGACTTCTCCTCAAAAGGAGC
The DNA here is from genome assembly GCA_000404065.3 of Pinus taeda. NCBI lineage: Eukaryota > Viridiplantae > Streptophyta > Pinopsida > Pinales > Pinaceae > Pinus > Pinus taeda. Next base: position 63,274 of record APFE031364042.1, read on the forward strand.
GGTCTTTTTCTTATTCTTCTTTTTCTTGCCACTGGATTTCTGTGTAGACTTCGCAGAGTTTATCGTAGTGGCAAGAAGAGCAGTTGTTTTGGTGGTAGTGGAAGCATTGAGGTTGTCAGGAGCATTTGGGATTATGTCGTAAAGAGTGTCAGACTATGAATAGATCAAATCTAAATGTTTGGCATGACGTATGGATTGGTCCTCTGTGACCGCACCACCTAGAGTGACATCTCTAGTGATTTGAGGGAGTAGCGACTTACAGAACCAGTCTGTTAAGAGAAAATCAGGGATGTGAGCTTTGACTAACCTCCGCCTATGTCGCCATTCATGGATATGATCGGAGATGTGGGTGGCAGTATCCTGACAAAACGAAGTAAGGATCTCCATCCCTATCTCATAACAGATAGGTAACTGAAAGTGCTTTAGGAACTCCATCGTTAAAGCGTCAAAGGTATTCACTAACGCACGTGGTAACTCAATATACCACTTTGCAGCATTGCTAGTGAGGATGCAGGGCAAAAGATGCAACCGGACATTGTCATCCACCACAGAGTTAGAAACACACCATAGATGGTAGGTGGTGACATGAGTGTCTAGATCCTCCCCTTGTTTTTCGTCGAACTTAGGAATATCTGCCGGTATTTTATGCGGGATTGGCGGCCATTGTAGGTTATGGTAGATGGGGTTTTTAGTCAACTTATATAAGTTGAGAATATCCAATGTTGCTAGAAAAGGAAAATTGTTGGGTGCCCCCAACTCGGACCATTGTGATGACGGATGACCTGAGGAGCTCTGTGCTCCTCCCATCGTTTGGTTCCCCATGGTGTACATGGGCTACGTGGTGTAGTAGTTGCTTTATGGTACGGTGTTGTAGATGGGATTGCCATGGGGATTTTGATACTGGGGTATGAAGTTGCCCCCAGTATAAGCGGTGCCCCCTTGACTCATCTGAGCTTGTGAGTAGGGTGCCCCCATGGTTTGGGTGGGAATCCCTTGTGGATTCCCAACCAACATAGAACTAACCATATGGCTTTGATTGACAGAGGGAACACTCATGTCAATCAACAACTGTCCATGCATGCCTGAGAATAGTAGGGGAACTGTGACATTCCCCGCCACCATGTGCATGTTGGGAACCGCCCCAGATGTTTGAATCTGGGGATTATAACTATACATTGGCGACCGACCTTGGTTTTGGTAAACTGGGACCACGCCCATAATGCCACATTGAGTGTTGTATGGAGCACTATATGTGGCACTAGTCAAAGGTATGCTTTGGCACACCATAGGAGTGAAACCTAGTATCTGCTTCCGCTGATAGAGGGTGTTATGTGAGTTGCAATACCTAGGACAAATGGGGTTGTGGGGTTCCACATTACCTGTGTTGTAATGACCATCGACTAGGGAGGTGGTAGAGGACCAACAGTGTCTCTATAATTCCATGACCCTTGTGGCACCGATTGGATAGATGGGAAAGTTCCACCTACTGAAGAAAAAAGTACTAGTACTGTGGTAGAAACTACAGGGTCCGACATATTTGTAAGAGGAGTGTTAAAATGAGGAAGAAATACTTCCATAAAGAGATCCTCTAGTAATTCAAAATCATCAGTTGTCCACATAGACCCCGTGTGCGATTTAGGAGATTGATTCCTCGAAGATGAGGAATCCGAGTTAGTGGATATTGACAGATTAACAACCGTCTGGATTGATAGTGAGGGCAAAATGTAGCCACAATGACTGGTAAATTTTATCAGATAAATTTTAAGGTGATATTATTTAAGTCTCAAAAACAATAGCACTCAAGTACCTAAAAAGAAAAAATACACTAAATGTAGAAATTTATGAATAATATGACACTTATTCAACCGAGATTATCCTGATTATACACTATTGTGGAATACATGCATGATAAATAATCTCATCTACGTTGATCATCAATTTAGCAGTATTCAGAATCATACACATGCGCATATAGAAGCATCAAACACTTATATCAACACAATATGTATCCCGGGGAAAGCATCTCGCTAAAAACCCCAAACTATATGTATATTATATGATTGAGAACATGTAACAAACATAGTACAATACTCCTCACAAGTACTCAGTACTATCTCCACCTATTACACACAATACAGCTCAGATCTGATCTCCAAATCTCCTCCGCTGCTTGCCTGCCTCCACTGCACAATCCTGCAAGAACAATAATGGATAACCAAACTCGTTTCAAGTTCTTTTTACCTTGGAAAATCACTCACACTGGAAATCACGTGAGCACGGGCTATAATCATTTGTTCTTGGCCCCAATTCTCATTGGCATAACTCAACCCCACTGATTGTGCAAGATCTCATGCACAACTATAGTCACAACTAATAGCAATCTCAATCTCTAACACCTGTCTCCACTAAACTGTACATGCATTGAGTTGACTGATGTATTCATCAGTTGCATTATGAGTTAATAATTAGTGAATTAATTAATAATTAATTCACACAACTCATCACTTAGTCTATTTTCCAGTTAGACTAAATACAACCAGTTCAACCAAGTCAAACTGAACACAACTCCATCAACTCCACCTCCAGCTCCACTAAACTCAACCAGTTGAGTTCTAACTGAAGTCCTGCATGCAATATATCAGTCAACCCATAGATAACCACGTGATTCCTTCTGTCAGCTGCATGTGCCACATCTGTAGCTCCAACTGAGGTGCTCCAAGAGAATAAGATAAAGTTTATAGTCTAAATATTATTATGAGCTAATAATATTTGACTGCTCTATATTTAGACTTGACAATGTCACCGCTGTCATCTAAAAATAGAAGTCCATCTATTTTTTCCAACTTAACCAATCATCCATAAACAACATCCTGCAACTCATAGACATGATCCATATGTCTAAAAATAAACTTTGTGCCATAATTTGCCTGCGGGCCCACTTAGTGAAGGCGACTCCTTTCCACTAAGCTCCATCATCTTGTTGCAATCTCAACACTCCCTCTCAACAAGATATGGATTATCAGCAACCCCTATCCTGCCTCGGTGGTATTCAAATTTTCTCCTGGTGAGAGCCTTCGTCAAAATATTAGCATCCTGATCCTCCGTTGGAATGTATGAAAGTAACATGATCCTCCACTACACACAATCTCTAATATGATGGTACGTAATGCCCTTACTGCCATATACTTGGCCTCTTCAGCTCCTTGCCCAATCTGCATCCATGAAGCCACATAGCTTCACCTCATCCAATCCATATCCTGATGTGCCTCTCTTGAGCCTGCACACATGCGACTCCACTAACTGCTGATAACCAGTGGCATCCACTACCTCTGCTAAAGTAGCATCCTCCTTCCTCCAACCTCTAGGAAGGAACGTAGTCTTCACATCCAACTTATGAATGTGCCATCCCATCTGCGCTGAGAGAGCAAGAATCGTTCGTATGGAAGAATACCTTGTGACAGGTGCAAAGGTCTCCTCATAATCGATCCCTTTATCTATGAAAAGCCTCAGGCAACAAATCTTTCCTTGTACTTCTCCACACTCCCGTCAGATGCCTGCTTAACTTTGTAGATCCATCTCGAACCCACCATTGATTTCCCTTCCGGTCTAGGAACAATCTCCCATGCACTGTTTTTGACAATAGAATCATACTCTTCCACCATGGCATCTACCCATGCGGGATCCTCCACAGCTTCCTTGAAAGAGGATGGCTCATTCAAAACACACTTACTCATAAGAGCCATGTATCCAGTGTACAGATCAGGTGACTGTCTCTGTCTACATTGGGCTATAGGTGGTCCTACAAATTTCTCTGCATCTTGAGCCAGTCGCTCAGCTTCTATCAAGCGCTTTCGCCCTCTGATGGTTGACACTACTTGAGTGGTCTCTTCCACTCCATGAACCTCGTCTTGTGGCTGATCCACGTCCTGAATCTCATCCTTAGGAACTAATAGCTCCTCATCTACATGCAAGTGTAGCTCCCTCTCAAGCAAACAGTTCATGGCTTTCTCCTCCTGAAGTTTTATATCCCGTCGCACAACAGTTTTACCACTGTCTGGCAAATACACACGATAGTTGTGGGGCGTATCAGTGTACCCCACAAATATCCCAACCTTAGCGGTTGGCTCCAACTTCTTCCTGGCATCCTTCGTCACATGCATGTAAACATTAGCACCAAAAATCCTCAATGAGAAAGATCAGGCTTCTTACCAGAATAAGCCTCCTCGGGTGTACTCATGCCAAGTATCTTATGAGGACAACGGTTCTACACATAAACTGCTGTATTGCATGCTTCCGCCCACAAGT
>APFE031364055.1:966-11589 GCA_000404065.3 Pinus taeda
ACCTTATGACCGGCAATAAAGTGACTTTATAACAAAAACTTTACACTTGAGTCAAAACATTTCACCTTTTTTAAAGGTACACCTGTCTTGATTTGAATGGCTGTGATAGTTTCATTTGGTCTCTTACATATCCTTCAGGTGTTTCCTTTAGAAAATTCCTGATCATCTTACCAAACTGTTTGTCTGTGTTTAAAATCAACACCTACAGCAGTTTCATAACGCGCTACGAAACTGCTGTGTAAATTAAAAAACACAGTCTTCCTTTCATTCAAACCAAACTCATAATTGTTTGAATTGAAGCAGATACGTTTTCAGTGTGATTCTCACTAATGCAATTAACAACAATGAGCCTGAGATCTTTGTCTTGGTGCCTTAGAAGCTCTGGCTTTACCAACGCACTCATGGATAGAATCACTGCATCCTCCATTATCTCAGAAGGTTACTGTTCCACCATAGATAACTAGTCCTCCACTTTCTGAAATTCCTGAACTGTACTTGAAATATTTGGCAGAGGCACACTTCAACAGGAAGCTGATTACAAGTTTGACTATCTTGTTCGATAGCTTTCTCATGTTCAGTTTGTGGCTTATCCTCTATAACCAAGACTCTACTCTGTTTTTATACCTTATCTTCAATTTCATTGCCTGAAAAAGGAGCACCAGATATGTCTCATCTTTTAATATCTGAATCAGAAGTGACACAGCTACCATTGCCAAAAACCTGTTCAAGTATATTGAAAAGGTCCTTGTCATGCTTGTTGAATTCTTGGATATCACTCTGCTTAATACTCAAATACCTGTACTTCATGCTCCTAAACTTTTGAAACAGCTTATCTGTTGATAGATAGTGTCCGATATCCTCTTTAAATTTTCTAGTCACTTCAGTCCAAAACACTTGATGCTTGGAAAAAGACATTGCATCTTTTAAAGATGTCACACCATGTGCACCACGATTTATACCATCTTGTACAATAGAAGCAATACAAATTTCGTCTTTCAATCCCCACTTTACCCTCTTAACACGCCGCTTTACTGTCTTGACACCTGAACGAAGCACTAAATTATCCACATTGGCCTTACGTTCACACTTCTGGTCTTCACTCTGCCCCTTCGCTCTCTTTCTGTCTTTTGCTGGAGACCTAACAGGTGAAAAACATGTGTTCAATAACATGCTGTGCCCTCCATTTTTAGAACAATCCTTTCCACCCTCTTGTATTGGAGTTTGATCACCTGGAAACCTTTCATTGCAATTTTGTGCAGGCCTCACCTCATTTAGATTTCTCAAATCAGTGCCAATGGAAGGGTGAGATGAATAAGCTGCAGTCGAGGGTTCCAATGATTTTCTTTCTGTAGACAACATTGTATCTACCAAAAGTGTATCACCACCTAATGCTTCTCCCTTTACATCTGAACCAGTAGAGCCATGGTGGCCTGATCTTTGTTTCACATCATTACCAAACATTTGCTCAAGTATGCCAAAAAGCTCCTTATCATGCTGGTTTAGCTGTTGAAGATAACTCTGCTTACCTACAACGTATTTACTCTTTATGCACTTGAACTTGGTAAACAATTTTACTGCTGATGCACATTGCCCTGTCTCCTTGTTCAATTTATTGGCCACTTCATCCCAAAATCCTTTATGAAACTTGAAACGTGTTGCATCTGTTGCAAAATTCACACCATCTAAACCACAACTCACAGCGTCTCTTGCAAAAGAAGCGATAACAATTTCATCTTTCAAAACCCATTTCAACCTCTTACCACCAGACCCAGATGCTAAACTATCCAAACCGACTTCTTTTCTGATGCTTCCAGCATATGCCTCATGTGCCTCTTTGCTATCTTCTGAATAATTTTTGGCTGAAACCCCTTTATTATGAGACATCGTGCAGCCGTCTCCTCCATTGTTTTTTTAGCAAGTTCCATCATCTTGTTTTGGAGTTCTTTCACCCAACAAAATGCTTTCATTCCAGTTAACCTCGTGCTTCTTTCTCTTGTGAAGTTAAAATAACTGTATCATAAGAATTATGTTCTGAAAACCGCTAACAATTCATGCTTTGAAAAGATCTAGGTGAGTCTACAGAACCCAAACTCTGGACAGATTCATTTGGATCGACTACTGCTATGGAAGATACAACCTCAAGCTTACTTTTTGGCTTTCCACGGTAATATCTAAGCTTTCTGCAAGAAAATGTCCACATAAATCAGTGAATGACCCGGCACTTTGAATATCTTTATGCTTATCTTCTACTTCTCCCGAAGACAAAACCTGAAGTTTACTTTCATCTCCACCGACAATCTCAGAACTAGTAAACACTGAAGCAACGTCTTCAGGAAAATTCCTTGTGATGCTTCTCCATATCCTTGTCTACAGATATTTTTGAGCCATTCAAACGTGAGGATTTATATTTAGGACAATACCAAGTATTGGAGATCTATCAAAAAAATGAAGCAACATCTAGAAACCTAAGTCTCCTTGAGCGCTGATTTTCAAGACAGTAGAAGCATAATCACACCAATCATCGGTAGTTTCAACATTTTGCAAAGTTTTACTAAATCTGGCTTTATTCTGTTATGAAGACTTTGTTCTGCCACATGTAAAGCATTTCCATCCTCAGTTTCTGTATTTCCGCTAATAAAACCTTCAGGATTTGCACTGTCATAGGCAGCACCAGAACCACTCAACTCTTGACCATGTGAGGTGGGAGCTGATAAGAAACCATGAGGTAAAGAATGACCATGTTCCTTGATTATGAAAGCATCTTCTGCTGCTGATAATGAACGTTTGACTCACCAAGGAGTGGGACACCTTTTCTATACCTGCCTTCCCATGGCACTTTTGCAATAATACCATTCTATTTAACATGTTGAAACATGTCTACCTTTTGTTCCCTTCTCAGCAATAACTGCAACACGCGCCAGTACCACGAAACCTAACGATCTAAAACACAGCGGACTCCGATAAGTCTGACAGCTGGGTGAGATTTGCTATGTATTCAAACAAATCCCCAATTTCGTAGCGCAGCCAGTGCAAAATATGAATTATGCGCTACGAAATCACTTGAAGCATGTTGCGCTGCGAAACTGCTGAAAAAGATTTATGTGCCTTTGGCAAATAATCGAACTGATGTGAACAATTTAGAACTTTTTCTTGAGTGATAACAATATCCATCATAAATACATGCATTAAACACATCCCCTAGGTCTTGAGAATTGTTTCACTAATGTCGTCACTTGTGTCACAAAGTGTATCTCAAGTGTCACACATGGAGCTAAGTAATGTACTACTGTCATTTCAATAGGAACATGATGATTATGGGTGGTAAATTCCTCCTTGCTGAGTGGTTGATCATTTATAAGTGTGTGATCATGTTCAAGTCATGTTATAGTTCCATATCTCACCTCTTGGATCCCACACATAATCATTTTCTACATTTGATCCTTCTCTATTAAACCTCCTCCTAGTCTTCCTGATTAAAATACACATTGTGAAGTATAAGGCCTCAATCACCATATCCTACCTCCTGGAACTATGCAATGTGTAGTCATTGCCTTCAAGGGCTGCACATTGCATAGTCACAATGCTCAACTGTTTTCTCCTTCCCCTTAGAATTGCACAATCTTCCCTCCCAGTGAGCCTCATTCTGTGCACTATGTTGTCTTAGTCAACAGTCTGCCTCTCTGTCTCCTTGAACTGTGGAACTGAGAATCTAGTTTCTTAATCTCCCTACAGAATTATGCATTGTGTAGTCATATTAGGCAAGCCTATCTCACTATGACCCTCAACCACATAATATTACTTCTCAGGCCTTTAGCCACTATGCATTATGCAGTTACAGTCATTAGTCTCTCACTCTTGCCTCTTGGAACTACGTGCTATGCAATCACTGAGCCTTCTCCTCTATCAATCACTTAGTCCTAAGTTGATCAATGTATTGTACCAAGAAATATAGACTAGGATATTTTGGGACTAATTTTGTCTTGTCATGAGTGAATTTCAATTTCATGTGTTGTATCTTGACATGACAAGATGATGTTCAAGAAAAATCACAAGGAGACCATGCAAGGCAACACTCAAGAATACTGAAAAAATAAGACGATCATTAGGTAAGAAGATGATGGGATACAAGATTATGACAAAAGAATAAATTTCAAGCTCGCATAAGGACCCCATATCAATTAGTATCTTGCATAATGAAGATGAAACACATGCAAAATCCATCATGAAGAAGTTAAAGTCATACCAGCAAAGAGAAGAGCTTGGCATTTCCATATCATCATGAAGATCCATGTCATCATTTCCAAGTCAAAACCTGTATAAATTCCAGCAAAATGTCATATGTGTCAATGTGTCTTGCCACATCATGTGTGGAATGTAATTATTGTATTTTCTAAAATGAAGAAATGTAAAATGTGTGGAAGACCAAGGTTCCCAAATGGAATATGAAGAGTCACTAGAGAGTTCTAAAGTCACATAGAAGCTCAAAGGTCATGTAAGAATTTGAAAAGTCATTGTAGAAGCTCAAGAGTCACGAGGGAGGTCAAGAGTCACATGGTAGGTGGAGAGTCACCTCATTTTTTATAAATACACCCTTATAACTCAAGGAAAGGGACTTTTGGGACTTGAACTTTTCACCTTGGCTTCTCCAACTTGGCATATGAGAGAGGATATTTCTTTGGAGGAGTAAGTAGTGACTTAATGTTCCACTATTAGGGCTAGTGGAGAGTCACCTCATTTTTAATAAATACACCTTTATAACTCAAGGAAAGGGACTTTTGGGACTTGAACTTTTCACCTTGGGTTCTCTAACTTGGCATATGAGAGAGGATATTTCTTTGGAGGAGTAAGTAGTGACTTAATGTTCCACTATTAGGGCTAGTGTGTAAAAATTGTACCTGTATATCATAGGAATTTCACTTAATATATGAATCTCATAGGTATGGTGCACTTTCATGCATATAGAGAATATTCTTTCATTTTTTGCAGTGTATGTTTATGTTAACACATACTAATGAAAATGAACTATTTCATTGTCTTTGGTATGTATCTTGTTGAATGTATATTATTACTTGTTTTTACAATTGTTGTTGCCTTGTGAAGAATTTTGTAGGTTAACTAACTATCCTCTTATGCTCTTGTGTGTTTCTTTTAGGATAGTAATACTATTTTCTTCTAGAGGCTCATTGTCTCTTTCCTTGTAGTGAAAGTACCTTATTTACATTGAAATTGTATACCTCACAATCTCGACTTACTTTCTTATTTCAAATAATGTTTGTATAACCTCTTATGTTTATAACTGTATCCAAGGAAAATCCCTAAGGACAATGACAACAGACCCTATTTCTAGTTTGGGATCCTACTCCAAACAGTGTGAGGTCTAATTGAGACTTCACCTTGGGGAAACCCTGTTGGTTGACAAATTTCTAGCATGATAAACAGTTGGCACTAGAAGGAGGGCCAGATGACAAGTTGTTCCTATTGGGTCTATTTTTAATCTCTCATCTTAAATGGCTCTTTCCTAAATCATAATCCCAAATTGCTTTTCTAATAGATAAAATATTTCAATCCCCATGGAGTCAATTGATTATTTGTCAAATTTGAAGTTTGATGGCGAGGGTGAAACATTCATAGCTGATCACATATATCTATTTCTCAAGTTTTGTGAATATTATGAAATTAATTGTGAATATAATGCTAGTAAGTTATTCACCCTGAAACTTCAAGTTCAAGTTAAGAAATGGTGTCAAACTTTACCAACTGCTTCCATTCATTCATTCGAACAACTCGCTATGGAGCTTCATCAAGCCTTTGATAGGTATGATTATCAAGATGTATGTGATAGAATTGATCAACTTAGAAGGAATCTTGGTGAATTTGCAGATTATTTTCTTCATGGATTTCTTCACCTTTGCTATGAATTTTCTGAGGGAGTGATTGATTTAGATTTCATTAAGAAAACATTTCAAAGTTTGATTCTACTCACCTTGGAATATATTGAATCCAAAACCCCAGATGATTCTTCTCTCCAAGTTGTTGCAAACCATGAGACACCTCTAATTTTAGAGGTAGAATCTACTATTCCTTTTTTTCTGTGTCCTCTTCCCATTTTAGTACCAATTTGGGTGCCTCCTGGCTATGATGATGAAGTTGGGGAATCTGAAAAACAAGTTGCTAATCCATCTCTTCTACCTCCATCCCCTTCTCATTCTTTAGATCCTATTGGGGAGAACTTGGAGTGGTTTAGTAACTACAAGGAGTCTGAGGTGAAGGTTAATATTGTAGTTTTTCAAGGTCACATCAATATGCATAATTCAAGCCTTGAATCTATTTTAATTCAAAGTAGGATTTCCTCAAGGGATACCCTTCAACCTCCACCATCCATGTCTCATGATTCCTTGTTTGATGATTCATTTGATAAATATAATTAAACTCCTATTTATGCTCAACCTATTGTTTCAAGAAATGATCATATAGAAGATAATTTCATTCCACATTTGGAGGGGAAAAGTGTTAAAGACATGTCCTATATTTCTTCTCTCCTCCAGGATGACAATCTTGCATTTTTGGCTGATCACTAATCTTGTTATCTTGATAACCTATCAAATGGTTCCAAACCATTCATTCAAGTTGATACCTTGTACAATCATCACCATGACTTTCCTCTTTCCTTTAACACATGTGGTGATGAATATCCAAGTACACTAGATGACATATTATCTTCCTTTAAAGGCTTATATCTTTGAGGTATCAATTAAGAATATTCTTCTCATGGCTTGAAATTTTCATTTATGAATTGGGATAATATTTTTGTTTCGGTTGCTTCTAAAATTTCTTTGATTCACGCATATTCGAATATCAAAATTGAAGAAATAAGTTGTCAAGATTTTGAATCTTCAATAAACCCTATTGAAGCAAAGCAAGGTCAATATGAAAACCATGATGATATGCCTTTATTTGATCATTATGCTTATTAAGATTACGATAATTCAATTAATATTCAACTTGATTCAATTACAAATGGAATCTCGTCTCTCGAGTCTTTCCATATTTCCTTGCCTTTGACACACCGTTCATTACACATGAATGTGTTTAACGAGTCTATTATACGAGCAACTTCTCTTAATTATTTGGATCCTTTTCCTACTGGTTTTAATTGAAATCAAGTACATGATGGTGTGTTTTCACGATCAAAATATTAAAAGGATAAATCCATTGATTGTGATTTGTTTAATTACAAATATTTCATAACCTGGGAGGAATATGTTGCAACTTCTAATTTTCAAGGGATTCCTTTGATTAATGTATCTGAATTCTCTATCCATCAAGAATATGATATGATTAATATTAAGTCTAATCAAACTAGTGGAATTAATAGTTATTCCATTGATACATTTCGTGATAGTGGTGCATATCTACCTGTTGAATTTTCTAAGCCACCCAAATTTGATAATACACCATCAGGAAGTTTGGGGACCTATTAGGAAGTCAAGGAACTTCAGCCCTTGTTGATGGTTATGTTAGGTTCTCACAATCCCGAAGGGGTTTCCGAACTAGATTGGATCTATATTTTCATGTATGATTCTCTCTTTAACATTTTTACATTAGACGCGAGCTCATACTTGAAGGAATTTTGGCATTTTCAAAATAATTCTCTTAATATTCAAGATAGGGCCTTAGATTAGATAAAATATTCTTGTTTGGCTAATTTCTCTTCATCATTTGAATCCCTTGTATTTCATTCAGGAATAGAGAGCATATCTTACACGTATGTACACAACTTCAAAGGTTGTCATTATGATTATGAGGACAAAGGCCATCTTTGGCTGGACGATTTCTCCTTGTCAAACTATTTTGAGATTGATTACCTTATTATTTCCCTTGTCTATGCTATGAAGATAATATTCCTTCTGGAACAATATCTCTTCTTGAATGCTAGCAAATTCTTGAGTTATTTGGTGAATCAAAACCCTTGTGTTGATATGAATACTTGGTTTGATTTGAAATTTGCATCCAATCTTTTGCGAGCCTGGTATCCTAATTGGTTTCTTAAATTTACAATGTCAACGATTGTTTTAAATAATATAAGCTTTCATACTATTGGTTTTTCATGTGAACAGATATGAAGGGAACCAATAAAAAATTGATAATCGTATGTGCTAACCGACCAATTTGATCATAATACTAGTTCTAACAACTATCACTTACTTAATCATTTTTCCATTATAGTACCTAATGATAGTTTTTTTTACATATATTGATCTTCGTGGTTTGTCATTTCACGGTTTGGGTGGTTATCAGACAATTGAGGAACTTCACCTTTACCTGATGGCTATGTTAGGCCATCACCATCTTGACAAGATTCCTAGACAAGATCAAATACCCCTTAGAAGATTCTCTTTTTGATTTGAATGAATTAATTGAATTTATTTTTTCTCATGAGTCTCATGGTTTTCAAATTGGTTAGTTCGAATATCGAGATACAATCGTTGAATGGTTAACGAAATCTTACCTAGAAAGATCTGTTGTGAATAATAAGTTATATTTTTTCTTGATATTTACAAAAACTAAAAACATGGATGAATGTACGCTCATGAGCAACCTTAAAGTTTTGTATGCTTTTCATTTCAATCAACAAGGTAAAGCTTGAGACTAGTTAAAGCAAGTTATTATAGCACATATTTCTGCTAAAAGGAAAGACCTTAGATCTTTTGTGCAAGATATTCAAATTCTTATCTTTTATTTTGCACATTATTTTATATTGCTTTTAATTTCTTGTATCTTTGTGTTTGCTGGTCGGGAGAGGTTACGATGGCTACACTCGAAATTTCATTAGACTAAGCTTTTACCTTCTAGCCCATTAGGTTAGGAGTAGGTCTAGGTGCACTTTAGTTCTCTAGTTTCATTACATGATCCTGCACTAGTCCTTACAATTGCTTTGTGTGCTTTGTTGTTTCCCATGTTCCTTTTTCGTTAAGGTTACTTTTGCTTTTATTTTTCTTTTGTCTTCTTGTTATGCCTTGTCTTTCTTTCTTGATTTTATTTAATAAGACTTCACATGAAAATTGTCTTGTTTGGCTCAAAAGAAAATGTGACAAAGCTTGAAAAGGTAAATTGTGATGATGAACAACGCTTGGCTAATCTGTAATCCTCTTTAATGTCTTCAGTTACATTTCTTTAAAGTCAATGATGTTTGAACATAAAATACGATTCATTCTAAACAGAAAGCCTTTCGTCAAACTATGAAGCCCATACCTTTATTAGAACCTTCATTTTGACTTAGTCATTTATTGAATGGTGTTTCGATATGTCGACTCAACTGAGTAGAGAAGGGAAAGGAAAAAGCTTTAAAATGAGAATATCAACTTTAGTTATCTTTTACATCCCTTAAAAAAGGAACAAACTCTCATGATCTCAATAAGTCAGGATCCCTCTTCCACTCGTGCTATAAATGTTCAATAAGTTCTTGAAGCATATCTTTAAGAAAATAAAATAAAGGGTGAATAAGAGAAAGCTTCTTGCGAAGAGAAATGAAGCAAGCAACTTCGAAGGGGTACTGTCTAGACCTGTTGGTAGTGAAGTGATGATTGTGTTTCCTTGACGTGACCCCACTATGGTACTAAACAAGCTTTCTGGCAGTGGAGCAACACTGGGGAATGTGCTTAAAAATCTCAGTATACCTATTATCCTTCTCCTGTATTGAAAGTTGAGGTATGACTAGTCTTATGTTGATGTGTTTCAAGTTGAAGGAAAATAGCGGGGACTATATCTTTAACTGGGATACGTAGCAAAGTTAGGGTAATCTATATGGTGAATTAATACTTATTGAAAGACTAAGTTCTTACACTTAAAGGATTAAACCTAAATAGAGAATATGGAGTTCTTCCAGTGTGACACCAAGTGTTGTCGCTACAACAAACACCCTCCAAAAATTTTCTTACACTTGAATTTTGGAGCCTACTAAGGATCTTGTGATCTATTGCTCCATGGTCACTTCATGGTCATTTAACATTTTTCAAAGTGTTAAGTCTTATTCTAAGTTTAAATTCACTTTCTCACACATGTTCAGTCCTTGATGAGTTCATAAGTGCACTTATTTTCATGTAAGCTTAGATGGGCATTGTGCAATTTGTGAAAGTAAGGATTGCAAAAATTCTAGTAGCGGTGCTTGTGCAATGCTTAAATACATAACATATGTTGACATGTTGGGTTGTGTTATATTCTTTCCACATAGTTAACAGGGGGTTTGAGGGGTACCTGTAACCCCATTTTATGGGGTTCGGGGCAGCGCCCCGGAAAATTTTGGTTTTGGACCCTATGTTAGGTTGGGCGAACCCACCTATGGTCTTGGGCATGATTTTCGCATATGTTTTTTGGACGCGATGGTTTTCGGTCCATGGTATTGGATGCGATGGTTTTTTTTGGTCCATGGTATTGGACGTGATGGTTTTTTGGTCCATGGTATTGGATGCGATGGTTTTTTTGGTCCATGGTATTGGACGTGAAGGTTTTTTGTTCCATGCTATTGGATGCTTCGGCATGTATAAATATGTATTGTAACATTGAAAGGAACATAATGAAAAATCAAGCTGGTAGTCCTGGTTTTGGGATCCAGGGGAAAATCTC